>JAODAC010020033.1:0-19471 GCA_027575185.1 Mimaenictus wilsoni | reverse complement strand
TCAGTCGTATACATACCGACTCTTGGACCCGGCGCGTTCACCGCGTCACAAAAAGGGCTGCCAAGGTTGGTTCGCGAATTAGGTGGTAGGAGGTAGGCTACCTTAGCAGTGCCTTTTTTCGGGTTTCATAGCTCATTGCTTCGCATTTCTTTGTGGCAGAAAAATAGGGAATGGGAGAGAGGAGTGACGAGAACGGATTAAGCTGTATGAAGAAATGGAGCAAAGGGGATCATGGGATGGGAGATTACTCATTGTTAAACTCCCAGTCAGTAAATCGAATGGGAATCATACCTAACCTCCCACAGGTCAATGAAAAGTAACCTGATCATATCACTTAAATCATGTTTCCTTCTTCTTATAACTTAATCAAACTTGATAAAACATATGTTACACCTTGGCTATTCCGAAAACTATATTCCTCGAACGTGATATAAATTGAAGACCAGGTTTGTCGTACTTTATTCAACTTTAAACTTCATTTATCATAGAGAATCCCAAAAAGAAACGGCCCCACTTTTCCCTCGTCCTTTATTGTTTTAGTTAAAGTTCCTACAAATCCTATTTGAATGCATGCGCGATCGAATTCGATCACAGCCGCCGTTTTCTTTGAGTGTTGAGATGAAATGTGGAGGCCGTTGAGACCGTAGGAGTGGCTCGACGAGTTGTACCCCAGAGACGTCCGATGAATTCCAAACAGTTCGGTAATTCCACGCCCATGGAACCCGGCATCTCAAAGGCGGCAGCAACCACCATCGCCTGCTGCTGCGAGCAAGCATTTCCTGTGGAATTCACCAGCTCAAACCCGCTGTTCGACTGCCAGTGAAGTGAACCGGCGAGAGGCGAAACGCAATTCCAGTCGAACTCTCCGAGTGTAATCGCAGACGTTAAAAAACACTAAATCAATCATGCAACCAAATCTGTTAATGTAATCTAACACCTGGAGCAACGAAGTGAAAGTCTCTTTAATATGCTTTATGACTTTATATAGCACAACGCAAGTTATCGGTGAGCGATCACAAAAGGTGTACGTTTTACGCGTACGCAGACGCCAAAAAGTTAAACACAACTCAACGAAATTGTAATCAATCATATTTAAACGATCTATCATAATTCAATAAAATCCATCAAGCGCTATTTTATTTATTTTTTCGTTTTTGTTGGATTTGTAGTGGTAATAGATTTAGGGATTATTTGTTGCTTGAGCCCCGTACAAATAGTCAAAAAGTTGATTAAAATGCACTCCGCGGATTATTTTCGTTTTTTTGGCTATATTTTCGCCCAAATGAATCTGATTTTATGTTAGCTTAGTGGTTTTGTGGTTTTATTGAAATTTTAGTTATTTTCTAGATATAAACCGCTTAAAATTGTAAAAAAAGGTTGTTTTGTGACAATATATCCTAAAAAGTATATTTTCATATCGAATGTAAGCGTGCTTCAAAATCCTCCTCATACAAGCTACCAATGAAATACATTCACGCATGTCTTTTGTTTTTGGTCGTCATGCTTTATATTATTAAGATTTATACATTAAGAAGACATTGGCAGTAAGCGTGCGTCAAAAATTATGAGAAGATGCTTCAAAAAGCAACTAATCAAATGTACCAACCCAGGAAAAGAAGACTATAGAACAAACATTTTCTAAAACATATAAAAAAGTTATCGCTACTCTCGTGCCTATAACAGCAGCATGCCCAAAATCGTCATTTCCACCCTTGTATCGTTATGTACTATTCGCTCATTTATTACAACCCATGAATACCAAACACATTCCCATTTTAGTCATGGTGTAAATCACATCTTCCTCCATTTAATAAAATCTTCTTCTTCTTAGGTAGTTTCCTGTAGATAACTATCGAATTGGTCTATGAGCCCGTGGCATATTACTACACTTTTTGGTATACTTGCCCTGCGACCTCTAATTGGTTTATTTTACTTAAGGATGAATAGGTCAGGGGTCAATCTAGTCAATTTGTTTAACAATCGGATGTGTCACATTAAGACTTTCACCACAATGAATTATAGAGAAAGAGTTAAATAAAATATATGCTACTACCTTACTGCCATTTTGAATGAATTAAGCCAAGCTACAATACACGATAGGCAAATAAGCATAATGTTTCCTACCGACAGCCTCAACATATATAGTTTGGTTCACTATCATTTACGCCATGGAAGTACGCAATTCACTAGGTTAATTATTGCTTAGTAATTAATAGTATATTAATAGTATGTCTAAATTTATACTGTTGCGAACGGCGTAGCAATTTTAAGCATTTTTTTATGAATGTCGACAAGCTGTTTAGTCTAGTCCTAAGTTTATACATTATTTCGATAAAGTGGAGGAATTCGTCACACTTCAATAATCTCTGGGCCATTATGAATTAAATATACAAATACGATAAACCCAAGATGCCCAGAGATTGAAGTGGTTGACGCGACGGGCTGGCGCCTTGTATACGTCTGGGTTTTGTCACCCTTTTCGGGTGGTCCATGTGCGAGTGTACCATATGTTTGGCGAATATATCGGCTCGCCTAGATACATCCAGAGATCGGACACACCCGCAGAGGGAGAGAGAGAGTGAGAGTCACCGTAAGACAGGGTGTGTCTGAAAGCTTAGCAATGCACTGGTGAGGGCGGGATCAGCCTCACCACCTAGATAAGAGTATTGTAAAGGAAGTGGTGGTACCGCATTGAGGGTTGTGTGTGGGCGGTACGCACCAGTTTCTAGGTTTAGATTTTTACTTAATAAAATCAGTTGCTATCCGAACGCCAAGTGAGCCTCTTCTCATCTTTACCTTCCCAAACGCGCAACACAGGCAGCTGGTAGCTGTCGGCCTGAGTTCTTCCAATTCTGGACGTTTAAGGACTGTATGTGGGCCCAGTGCGTTCATCGCGCCACTCAGTACACATCCCCTTTCTCTTCCGTCGCAAATACAATATTAATCGAAACCCGGTGCGTTCACCGCGCCATCAACCACGGCCTCCGAAGTTGGTTCGCGACATGTACCGTATTAAAGTGTACTAGAGGTAATTATAAAACTTGTCATGAGATAAGAACAGGCCAATGCTAGTTGAACTGAAGAAAGAAGATCAATTTGGAAATATTTTGAAATAGCACCCAAATTTCGAATTTACCAAGTTAAAAATCACTTCTTCTAAAATATTTTAAGATTTTAACCTGGCGTCTTTGTTCACTGGCAATACTGTTAATTTCAGCTCTGACTGTACAAATCAAGGGCTAAGTCCAAGGGGTGCAGTTACAGCCCTCATTTAAAACCTGCGCCGTCAAATTAATTAAGGGTTAAGGAAGCAAACGCGCAAACACAAATGTAGCGACTAAATTAGATTTTTTGCGTATAAATTACACTCGCACACATTGATCAAACCGATTTCACGTATAAAACGTATTAAACCGCAACAAAAGACAAAGCTCGCAATAAAGGAAAAAGTACGCCATCGAGAGAACTGCTCAGATCATTAATTACATATAGCGCATAATTACTTATTAAAACTATACCGCTCATAATTGAAAGCTTAGTCGGAACGCTTTTCTCAACTGTGCAACTTTTCTCATGCAACTCTTCTTACTGATAGACGTCATTATTTATATGGGATTTTAAATGTTTTATTACATTTGTTTGTGTGTTATTAAAGCAGTAATAGATTTCTTCGATCGAAGAAAGAGGACACGTCATTTTTTCTGCGTAATAAAGCGTATAGCTTCGGGCAACTAATTGTACACGAAACACGTAATTTAATAAAATAAAGAGCACATCAGATACGTCAGTTTTTAATCCCCTTGCGAACTTTATGTTCGTTTTCGTTATATCCCAATAAAAAGCAGTAAATTTGTGTCGGCTGTCAAAATAAATGTCACAAGGGTCACATAACTAATAAATTGCTAACTTGGCAGCCTAGCTTCGAAGAGCTGTCACTGTAAATCCCCGTTTTATGACTGGAGCACGTCACATTAAAGACTTATCGTGACAAAGTGGAAATACGACGTGATTCCATCAAAGCACTATAAACTCGAATTCGAAACGAGTGCATAAATATTTTATACTTTGATAATCTGTGACAAATAGATTAATACACGATTCTTAATTTAGCAGGAGCAAAATACATACCGAAATCTAGCGGATGTCAATCATAACGCGCATTAAATACCCTTGAATAGCTTTAAATATAGGCAACCCAAGGTGCAAGCACTACGATAATAAATTTCGCGCGGTTTGCGACGCATTTACACACAATTGTATAATCCGTGAAGGTGCCATTGTTCACAACAACGTTTCACTCTCGGTTTCCACATCGATATTCAATAATAATTCCACGAAATATATGTCAAAGGTCAAGTTTAAAGATGGCGGCCGGACATTATGAAAACCGTGGGGAAAAACGTTGTGCATGCGAACAATGGCGATTTTAATAATGAATTCGCGAGCGATTTTGTGCACCCGTGTGTCGTGACACGCTTTTGCGGGTCTTCAGTGCGTCGTCGACGAGCACGTACCGCATTCGACACTCCACACTCGATAGCCAAACGGCGTCATCCATTGAAGCATCGATTCCGGCACTGTTTGCAGAGATAAGCGGCAAACAAGACCGGGACCTGTTTGCGCTTTTGGTAAACATTGGAATCGAAGCCCTGATAAGAATTGAGCATTCCGGCGCGGCTAAGAGTAGTCATCGCAGTCAATCAATTGCTATTCAAGTTGATAGGGTATTCGTACCGCACGTGGCCTCAATTTCTCAAAACATTGTAAAATTGCTCCAAAGTTATTTGGAACTCTACTTAAATGAATGATGGAAGTGCGTATTTCTATTAAGTGCCTTCTACTTTGTGTTCTATGGGCCTTTACTCTTTGCGAAAGCCAAGGTAACATCTTTTTGAGGGGAAAAGTTACCCGAAATGTTTTTTTACAATTTCACTTTTAGGTGCCATTTTTCAAACTTTAACCCACTGCTGTGATTTGGGGAAGAATTACGCCAATAGTGATGTGCCATGCACGTCTGTGAAGGCTCCCATTGAGGATGTAGACAAAAAAGATGAGGCCCAATGTTTGAGTACGCTAGTGATCTGCTGTAAAACTCAGGCGAAGGAGAATGAATGCAGGCTTGGCATCAATGATGCTGAGGTGGCCACTTGTAATTCGGCACATGGCAGCGAGAGGCAGGTAACAACGCTAATCATATCGTCACATTTTCAAGGATATTCAAGGATATTAATTATTTCTATAGAGTTGTTGTGAGGCTTGCAATCTTGGCAAAGACGCGGCACCAACTGGCTCGTGCTGGAACAGATTTAGTTTGGGCGCCCCCTACGACAAGCACTACAAAGCCTGCTGTCAGAAACACTTGCCCAAAACGACGACAGCAAAGCCCAAGAAGGACGAAGTGTCTTTGGGGAACCTCTGCGAGATTGAGGACCTTTGTGCGCAGATTTGTATACCCACCGGGGAGTCATACAGATGTGATTGTAATCCCGGCTATACTCTAATGGCGGATGGGAATAGTTGTAAAGAGGTTACTGGGCCGAAGAACACTCCCAAAAAGAAAACTAGGTTTTTTAATCCTCTAACTTTTCCTCTAGTGAGTATCTTTAACATTTTTGTCTACTTAGGTGTGATACGAATAATCCTTGTGCCCATAACTGTGTGGATACTGGAATAGCTATTTACTGCACTTGTTATGATGGATACGAGCTGGATTCAGATAAAAGAAGCTGCAAAGGTACAATAACGTTTCTCTTTAACCACTTCCTTTTACCATTTCATTTCTATAGATATTGATGAATGTCTTTTGGAGCATGACTGTCATGCCAACGAGACATGTGTAAATCAGGATGGATATTACGAGTGTGTAGAAGAGGGCAGTGACGATGACTACGAGGCTGTGGACTGTCAACCCGGATTCCGGTACAGCTGGGAGAATAGAGTGTGTGAGGATGTCAACGAGTGCCTACTACCACTGATATGTCTACCCTCTCAAAAATGTATAAACACGGAAGGATCCTATAATTGTACGGGTGGAGAACTTGTATGTCCGCCCGGGTATTTTTTCAAAGCGTCGACCTTGGACTGTGCCGATATTGATGAATGTGTCACTGGGGCTAATGAATGCAACCGCGAATCTCAAGTCTGCTTGAATAACAAGGGTGGCTACACTTGTGTGGACAAGGCATCAAAGAAGACCTGTCCGCCTGGTTTCATGATGCATAACATTCTGCAGATTTGTGTGGATATTGATGAATGTGCCCAGGATATTACTCTATGTGCTGAAGATGAGTTGTGCGTGAATGAGGAAGGTGGACATAATTGTGTTCCAATGGGGAGTGCTCCTAAACCAATTTTACCCACGCAAGGGACGACATATATTAGCAGTACTAGCACAACTGCAGGTACTACTACTACAATCAAACCTTCAACTAGTTCAACAACTATTAAGACTACTTCAATAACCACTACTACTTCTACGACTGCAAAGACAACTACTCCTTCAAAGACCAGCCCTACTAGTACAACAACAACAAGTACTACAGCAATGTCTGTAACAGCTACTTCACCCACGACTACAACTTCTAAACCTACTACAACTACAGAGAAATTAACAACAACCAAGACAACGACCAAACCAGCAAGTACAACAAGAATAACTCCTTTTTATATTACACCAACCAAACCAACAAGGAGAAGCTATTACAGGCCCGGGTCTACAAATTGTAATGCTGGATATACCTTCTCTCAGAAAACACAACAATGTGAGGATATCAACGAATGTCTTAGTAATATGCATAATTGTGATCATCATCAGGAATGCCAAAATCAACTGGGAAGTTACATCTGCAACTGTAAACCTGGATTCCAACGAGATCACATCACTGGAGCTTGCCAGGATATCAATGAGTGTATGATAGGGAACCATAATTGCTCGGAAGGGTATCGATGTGATAACGCAGTAGGATATTTCATTTGTGCGCGTGTTGCCCACTGTGGGACCGGATACACTCTAAATTATGAGACGTCAATTTGTGAGGACAATGATGAATGTGCACTTGGAACCCACAACTGTGATCTGGGTGGTAGAGATCTGGTTTGTAGGAACACACATGGCTCGTTTAGATGTGATCGTCCATATGTTCCACCACCACCTCCATCGACTACCACTACTACTACAACGACGACAACTACGACAATTCCACCACCTACAATTCCAGTCCAAATCCAACCAACCAGAGTCCCTCAATTCCACCATTACCCTACATATAATCAAAGGCCCGTGTATTACCCAAATGATAATCCGACGCGTAATCCCACTCGACCTGTTTATCGACCGAAATATCCAAGTTCCTACCCAAACAATACCTTGATAATCTCTTCAAGTAAGAAATGTTTACCGGGATACTATATGGATGCGTTCGGAACTTGTCAGGATGTTGATGAATGTCAAAGTAATCCTTGTCTTTCATCTCAAAACTGCCTAAATTATAATGGGAGATATCAATGCGTTCCTAAACTGGTCTGTCCTGCAGGTTATGAGCTAAACTCTTCAGGCGAACAGTGTATAGATATTAACGAGTGTATACGAGGTGTTCATCTTTGTGATTCTTCTGAGATTTGCAAGAACTATGAAGGATTCCACCGCTGCGAATGTCCTGCAGGTCATATTAAGAAAGGCAAAAGATGTGTGGATCTTGACGAGTGTGACTTCTACCAAGGAAGGCTATGTCCACACACTTCAGAATGCGTCAACACAATAGGTTCCTATGAATGCCAGTGCAAGGATGGCTTCACCAAGTTTAACAAAACTTGCTTGGATATCAACGAATGTGAACAACCTGGAATATGTGGGTCAAAGTGTCATAACACAATGGGAAGTTATAGATGTCTCTGTGAGAAAGGTTTCAGGTTGAATAATGATAACAGGTAAAATGAATATGCTTCCTGGTGTAAGGAAGACAAAATTAATCTAATGAAATTTTGCAGGACATGTTCTGATGTGGACGAATGTACATTGTTTTCTAAACAAGTTCACTGTATTGGAACCTGTATAAATACCCCTGGGAGTTATCAATGTGGATGTCCGAAAGGTTACAGGTTAGGAGTTGATGGGCATACCTGCCAGGGTAAGTAAGCTAATCTTAACATACCATTTGCTGCTCGGATCATTCCTACCTTTATTTTTTGATTTTTTAGACATTGACGAGTGTAAATCAGATTTAGGAGATCCTTGTACTGGTACGGATCAGTTCTGCTTCAACACACGTGGGGGTTTTGAATGTGCATCCATTGCCTGTCCTAAGAATTACATCAGGGATCGTCATCAACAGAGGTTCGGACAGTCAAAACTAACCTAGCAGTCAAAACCGAACCTATGATATATAACTTAAGTGTCTTTTTACAGTCGCTGCAAATTAAATCCAGAATCCTGTCGAAATTTTGGGGAATGTTCCCCACATTTACCAGATCAGATCAGTTTCCACTTTTTCAACATTCCCTCGAATTACACCATCGCCGAGGAACCTGTGAAGCTCTTTAAGATGTTAGGACCCCAAAGCCCGTTTTCACGTGCAGCTTTCAAACTCGACCTTGCCAATATCCATTGCCCATACGGAGTGCGACGTGCCCACTTCGATGACTTCCTCCTCGATCGACAGGGGAACAGTGTTACCATCTCGATCAAAACCTCCATCTTTGGCCCACAGCAAATTGAGCTGACACTACAAATGCAGATCTTTAATCACAACGTGCTCACCAACACGGTGATCTCAAAGATCTTACTTTATGTTTCTCAGTATAGATTCTAACCTGAAAGTTATCTTAAGTTATCTAAGGTTATGTACGGTGGTGGATGATTTGGTGAATATTTAACTGATATTTTACAACTTTGTAAAAAAAAATAATATGTAGCATATTGGTATTAAATAGTTTTTATACATATTCCGATAAAAACGATCAGGGAAAAGTTTTTGGCCTGATTCTTTTATAATGAAGTGGGTTGTTAATGACTTTTGATAATTATTTTATCATGCTTAAAGCGCTGGGATTTCTTGAATAATAGTTCGGCAAGAATAGCTTATGACATAGCATTACATATTAATTATTATCAAATTTTGCACCTTGACCAACTCTGTTTGGTCGATATGAGTACCCTTTCTGTATGAATAGTTGATTTCCTACCAAGAATATGTCCAAAATGAGGAACCCCCGATGTCCTGTAATGTCCTATAGAAACTCCGTATGCAACAAAGTTATAAAAAGTCCCAAAAGAATCCCTCATATTTGTTTCCATGGCCGTAGCCATTCCATCAAATGTTCCAAGGGGAACCTACCCATGTCCAGAAGTTAAATACCCGGTCATTTCAAAACATCCTCCTCATATATTTGCGGTGTCTTCTATATCAGATGTTTCCAAACTTCTATAGCAACGCCTTCCCTTCTTTAATATACTTTTTTGGCGGCCTCCATGCCACCTTGTTCAATCCTGGTTTAGGGACTTATTATTGGGTTTAGGAATAAAATAAGGCAGCATGAGCATTTTTAGTTAATTCTGATTTCTGATTTTTATATTTTAGGCATGTATATCATCCAGATCGAGCCTTTTAGGTGGTTCTGATTCCTCTGAAACATGTTTTTCCCTTTGTAGTTTTTAATTTCAGATATTGAGGGGCTTATCACAGCGTTTTAGGTGTAAAATACGCGCAGTTTTTGCGGTTCTGATCTCCCTGAAGTCTATATTACCATTTAATGTCTTGGTGTAGCTATTATTGAAAGTTCTCGCGCATTCCCTGTGACCTTCCTGGGGAGGCGCGCCTCCTAATCGGAAAACCTCTGTTCTAGATGGTCAAATTTCAAAATTTTATAATGCCCTCTAAAAACGTTCCCGATACTAATTTACATTAGGAAACAAAAGACTTTCCAACTACAGTTCTGAAGACACCTTTAAAAGGATTTAACGCCATCTAACTCTAAATATTTAAACCTCATAATGTTGGTAATGCAGGTGTGTATTAAATACATATGATTTTAATGAAAACTGTTCTATTAATAACGTAAATATTCTTGTTCAAAATCATATAAAAACTAAATGAACATTCGAAAAACATGATTTATTCAAACAAAAATATGTAACTTATTTACCGTATGTAACTTTATGAACCTTTTGTACAATGCCACTATTAAGGTAATTCTTATGTTTTCTTCATGTCCTATAAAATACTCACTTTGGAGTAGTCTCTCCAATAAAAACGAACAAATATCATTGCAAAGAAAATTATTTTATTTTACTGTCGTTTGTCAAATATGTTTCACAACATATAACCCATTATTTCCACAACATAACCTCATCATGTTTATCCTGCATAATCTAAGTTTTATTAAGTTTTATAACAACCAAACTAGGTTTCGCACTTTTAATGACATTCCAACGACCCAAACGATGCTCACTGCCCACTGCTGCAATTAATTTCGAGCCATCATTAGCAAAAACTAACGAATTGACATAGCCATGTACAGGAATTGTCATTAATGGGGTGAGACTCTTCGAACGATCGCCAACTTTCCATACTCTTACATTTCCATCATATGAACCTTAACAAAAAAAGTTAATTATAAAAATCAACCACATACAAAAGTCAACAATCATCAACCGACGTAAGTACCTGAAGCGACGACATCTGTGTTGACTAATGCTGCCAACGCAGTGATCCATAAAGGTTGGTCGTTGACTTCATCAATTTCATGTGCTGATTTCACTGTTGTGATGGCTTTCTTCTTGTTGATACTCCACAAAGATAATTGTCTGAAAAGATGTATTAATCTCAATAAAGCAGAATTCAACAATATAACCTCACAAAATATATTCCTAAAGCCTCATATAACCTAACAACTCCAACATAACCTCTCGAATCATTGCCATAAAAATGTTACAAAAAGTGACGATATAACTTCAAAAAATAATGTCAACTTACCCATTATCCCCACCAGAAATAAAAGTATCTTCATTAATCAACTTAACGACATCAATACTTCCGGAATCGCCATTATAAATCAACTGAGACTCTTCTGGAATCTTCCAAATTCGTATAGACGTATCGCGACCACCTGCAGTAACAGCTCTCTCCCTATTAAACGCATCTATAGCAATAACACTATCCAGATGTCCATAAAGCGTCTCAACAAAAGTCATCTCATCCAATGACCACACTCTCACAGAACGATCTGCACTCGCCGAATACAAGGTATGTGTTCCTCTTCGAAAAACCAACCCATAAATAGCATTCTTGTGCCCTCTCAACGTTTTAATATGTTTCAAATCCTCCGGATTCCAAATCTGTATAAAACTTGTCGTATCTCCAACAGCAAGGAATTTACCATCAAAAGATATCGCCATCGAAAGAATAGATGAGCCATGTCCCTTCAAAATCGGACTATCTCTTTTTGCAAAAGGTAGAGCACCAACCTTTATACATTTCTCCAAAGACCACTTCACTAAACCACCATCTTTACTTCCCGAAAATAGATACTTATCATCTGAAGATATACAGACGCAGGTGACTGTATTTTTATGTTCCTTAGCTTTTAAAACTTTAATCTCTCCATAAGTTTTGTACTCGTCAGCAACTGTAGATCGAAAACGACCTGTTTGCTTCAAATGATCAAAGAATAACCGTTGCTGAATGTTCCTATCATGGTTATCTTGCTGTTCTTGTTCTATTTCTTCAAGTTCACGTTTTCTTCTCTCTGAAATCAAAGTTTGTTGATGAATTTAGAGTTGTAAAAAAGAGAGGATAAATTCACCTTGTGCTTCAATTTCTTTTAAATATATTTTCGCAAGGCGTAATTTTTTCTCCTGAGCAGTCTCATTATCATCTTCTGATTCATAGTCATCTTGTGCTTTTGTGTTACTGAATTCTTCATCGTCTTCACTGCTTATAATGTCATCCTCTTTTGTAGGTACGCTGAAACTTTTGGATTTTTCGCTGTTATTCGGCAATTTTCGCTTTCTATTCTGAGTTTTTGCGTTTTTCGAGTTCTTTTGATTGCCTCCTTTATTTTTTATAAAGAACGACATGTCTGTTGAACTTATTTATTGTATTATACCAGTTTTGTATTTGGTAGAAAAGCTTCAAACATTGAAAACACATGAAACTTTTTAGGTTAGGTTCATAGTTATGTTAACCATGCTTACCAACATTGACATTTTTTCGTGTTTCTTGAAAATAACTAATGAAACGATTCCTTCACTCTATAAATCAATTATAACTATTCTAAATAAGTTACAATGAGTCACAGATATAAATATATGCGAATATTTTATAATATCAAGCAATGCATTAAATAATTTTGAATTGTTGACATACATCGTGATCTAACGGGGAAAATTGCAACTACTTTGACCAAACCGAAGTTTGCCGATCTTTAAATGTAGATTTATATTCAAAGTTCTTCACCCTCGCTCGAACTTTCTGATATTAGCATATACATCTAATAAAATAAAGAAAAGGTTTTCGTATTGTTTCATTGCCCACCATTAGTTTTATATCAAAATAAAAAACTTTTATAAACTTTTCAATATATTTAAAGTTACACGTTACTTTACTTTGCGCGGAGATTAAGTTTCCATAATTTAATTATATTTTAACCTGATTGAACCGAATTCTTTTAAAATTAACAGGAACTGACAAATACTTATGGGAAATCCAACATATAAGAAAATATCAACATAAAATATTTTCAAAACGTTACGAAACTTAGCGGAGAAAATTGTAACTAATTTAATAAACCGAAGCTGCCCGATATTTATAACTTCAAATCACCTAAGTCACTTTACGTAATTACTCAATTATTTCTAAAGTAGGTCATAAGTGAATGTTTCCAATTACTGTTTAGTGTATCTAAATACGTATTTAATGTAGCAATAATGTGTACGTTCATTGCAAACGTTTTTATAGCTGCAAATACCAAAAGTTCTGTATCGATTTTATGCGCTCGCCCCGTCGCTGCCATGACGACACAGATGTCGCTCGCAAACGTGTTTTTATGCACGTGCCAAGCACGCGCGCGATGCCGAGCGATGTTTTTTGCCGACAAGCGAGCGCACCGCATGAAAAACTGGTCGCGTCCATTGTCCTGGGCGAAGCGCAAGCAGTCGGCCGCCGATCAACGCCAGCACACGCCATACAGTTTATAGCAAGCAGCGAATTGTGTGAACTTCGTTGTCGAGGTCATCATCGTCAAACTCGCGGGCACGTTGAAAATTCAAAAAGTTCGGTGTCTTTTTTTCTACGCGTTCTTCCGATAGAGGGACTTGGTTCTCGCGTGCACACCTGTGTGGTTCTACGTGCAGGTAGCAGGAATCAGTGTAACAATCACCGTTCGTCGCGAGTGTGTTTACCCAGACGATGGCGGCCACCAGCGTTGTCGTCCTAGATCGCGGCAATAATACGACGTGCACGATAAACTTACACGGTAAGACATCACCTCTTTAATTTTCCATCAATCTGCGTCAGTTTTGCACAAATTGTCAACGCGTCATTGCATAATTGTAGTCACAAAAAAACGGTTGAAAAAAAACTTTGTTTCTAACCTCAAACTTTTTTGTTTATCTTTTTCGCATCGTTTTTGTTACTTTTTCCAACGTTTTTAAATACGAAAAAGAACTGTTGGAAACAACTTATTTTATGACTTTAAAGTGTATTGTTTTATAAAGTGATTTTTTTATATTTTGTGTATTTCCCGTTTTTAGGCGCTACAGTTGTGTCGTGGAGGGTGAACAATCAGGAGCAACTCTTTGTAAGGTATGTCAATCGGTTTTGTTCGCGTTAATTTCGTTTTTTGCTAAATGTTGTAAACCGTTGTTGCTTGCTTGCCTATTTACTGATATGTTTGCATTGTGTAGTAAGCAAGCGGTGTTCGACGGGAAGAAGGCGATCAGGGGTGGGATTCCCTTTGTGTTCCCTCAATTTGGTGCTTGGACGTTCGGCCCGCAACATGGGTTTGCGCGGCTGGTGCGTTGGAACATCGAGAAGGCGCCGGAGCGGATGCCCAGCGGTGACGTAGAGGCGGTGTTTTCGCTCATGGAGAGCGACTACACAAGGTCGATGTGGAATTATAGGTAAATCACTTTTATTACTATCATTTACGATGCAAAACAACTTGATGAGGATATGTGTATTCAAGGCGAATAGTTATTAAATGTTTACGCGGTCATAAATCTGTTATAAAGTTTTAAAATTTATATAAATTATTTTTTTCTAAGGGTGCACTCTAGCAATGAGAAAAATTTCGAACATCTTAAAATGATATTTATAGATATTTAAAATGTAATGTTGCTTTCGTCTGATATATTCTGAAACAGCAAACGATGCAGTAGCATTTTGCATGTCGACCAATATCAATACCGAGAACCTTCTCTAATTTTGTTTTTATAATATCTTCCGGATGAATTTTGTTGTTGAAGAGTCTGGTATGTAATCTGTAAAATATTTGTCAATCAAACGTGATACATTGAATATCATTCTAATGATTTTTATGATTCGATTCAAAATATCTATAATTTTCATTTGTTTATTTAATTTCGTTCTGATCCCTAAACATTCTAAACATATTAAAATTTACGAATATAATTTAGTTTTTGCCAGAATTACAATTTAAATATCAAATTGTAACAAAATTTTACGCATGACGGATTTAGCCGCAATAACAAGATTCTGCCATTCTTCCATGACTGATATAGTCGTCAAACACACTTAACTGGTTAATACTTGAGTCCCGCCAAAAACAGCCAATACGGTAACTGCAAAAACCAAGTTTCTTCGAAAATCATTTGACAAAAAAAAAAACATTTCTAAAATACATACTATAATCTAGTATTTGTCAGGCTCGATTTCGAAATTATCGAGTTTTCACAAAATGGTCAGCTTTTGAACTTAAAACGATTTTCGAGCAAAATTTCGTTCTTAAGGCCAATAAAACAAAAACTTAGTTTTTTGAATAAAATAATCCTATGACAAAGACAATACAATACAATAACCACAAAAAACTTGTTCATCGTTAGAGTGGCTTCAGGCGTTTGTAAATTCCTTGTTGATAACTCTCCATTATAACTTCGTAATTTCTTGGAATTTGCATTAGATATTTTTAAGATAAACTGCCAGAAAGAAAATCGTTTTTTGGTTTTATATGCCACCGCAATGTTACAAACAATTCATTACTTTAAGGGAAAGTTAGAGGTTGGATTTGCCTTATGCTTCATCGAAATATAATTTATTGATACCTCTATTATATACTAACATAATATATCCTAATAATCTCTCGATATAATTTACTTTCGGACTTTAAAAAAATAAAGATTTTAAATAATACATTTTTTTTATTAGTTTCCGTTTGACGTATCGTCTCATCCTTCGCGAGAAGGAATTACACTTCAACATCGCAATCTACAATCCCAGCAAGGAGCTGACATTCAGCTTCAACATGCTGCTGCACACCTACTTCAAGGTTCCAGATGTGCGACGCTGTCAGATCACCGGCCTGCACGGCTGCACTTTCGTGGATAAGACGCGCGACGGCACCGTCTACCAAGAGGGCCGCGACGTCGTCACCATCGGAGAGTGGACCGATCGCGTCTACCAAAACACTCCACACGAGCACATCATCACGAACGTCGTCTCCGGGCGCAAGATGCGCATCCAGAAGTACAACTTCCCCGATACGGTCGTGTGGAATCCGTGGGTGGAGAAGGCGAAGGACATGGGCGACTTCGGCGACGACGAGTATCCGAATATGGTGTGCGTCGAAGCCGGTCACGTGTCGTCACCGGTCATTCTCCTGCCGGGCACCGCTTTCGAGGCGAGCCAAATCCTGCAGGTTATGTAAGTCTAGATAGGGTTGTGTAAGGTTATGTCACGCAGAAGTCACGTTTTTAATGTGTCTTATATGTTTCACCGAAAACAAATCTAACACAGGCACATTAAAAAAACGAAGATGTATATAGGCAAATTAGTTTTGTTTAAAAGCGTCTTTGTTTATGGTTGTTCTAAAAAAGTGCAATTATTGCATTCGTAACTTGTAACTTTATGAAAGTCAAGTCAATAGTATTGTACTATTTTGAGGTGACCTACAGTTAACCTTGAAGATCATTACGTGAGACGAGACATGCAATGCAATAATCGTACAAACTATTAATATTTAAAAACTGTTTTCTTTTGTTTATTTTTTTATTGTGAGTTAACTTATTACTTAACCTCAGAAACCACACTTGGACGCTTTTAACCTGAACTATGATAGTTAAAAGGCGAGAACAACGAGGGCAAAGAAAAGCAATAGGATAATGTTTTAATACAATAGCACAACTTTTAAACGGAATTGGTTATATTGAAAATGCTGGAAACATGTTTTTGATCGTGTTTCCGATGCCAAACAAATGAAGAAAATCTATAGCCTTATAAGGTATACGACTGGTTGTAGTTTATAGCTGTATCGATATAAACTATGACTCCTTGTGCAATAGTTCGTCAGGGTTGTTTAACATCAAAAGAAATAATTTTACATGTGATTTTTTACTAGCGATTCTCCTATGCAATGAAACAATTTTTTAAATGGTGAATTATCGGATACATATGCATTTACACGAATATTATACACTACTACTTACAACACAATTGAAAGTGATCAATGTAGGAGTATGAATTTAACCTATAAAATGAAGTGTAACTTAGTTTATAGGTTAGTTTTGTATTTTAGATGGAATTTTTGCTGAAAACTATGAGTTTCTTACCGTGGTAATCCAGGATAAGGTATAAACGAATTTTTTTATTGTTGTTATCCATGATCACGAGTTATTTTGTCTATTTTCTAGTTTTCTAATTGCGGTTTATGAGTATATATATAAGAAATTTTGTTATATTGACTTGTTTATACACACACGAATGTGAACAAAATACTACAGACTAAAATAAACCATTGGAAATTTTAAAAATGTGAATTTATTTGTAATTATTATGTAGGCAACTTTGCATTCATCACTTTATAAACGTGTTATAGATCAACGCTCGCAAAAGTAATGCTGGACTTGCAAATCATATGATGCATATACAGGGATGAATTTTAATCGAAAACGCGCAGAAACTTTTACCAACATGTGACGTCGTTTGAAATCTTAAAAAAATACATTTGGAGCTACTTTGCAATTGTATTACTATTATTTTATATGTATGTAGTGTATATAGTGTCAGATGGACCTATGCCTTCAACAAAAAGCTATGGCTCTCTAAACTTCGGCTCACAATATATTCTGAGCAAGCTTCAAAAGTTGTATATGAGTGCAAAAACACACACTTACATGGTTTAAAGAACTCATAGCAAGATTAAGCAAAGTTCCCACTTTTAGACAACTTTGTGTGGAACCATAATGAGCTCCTTTGAGAAGACCACGTCACCAAATTTATGTTATGATTGAAAATAGTTTTAATCGCAATGAATTATAATTTTATTTATAATGCAATTGCACATAAATTATCTATGAAATTTTATTATAAATGCCAAGTTAACGAAACATTGAGAATATCAAAAGTGTTTCAACAAAAGAAAAGGCAAATACCTAATTATCCTATAAGCTAAGAAAATATGTGAAATTACTAATAAAACTTCGGAGCTATGAAAACGTTATTGCATTCTGGGTAATAACTAAAATAGAGAAAATTAATATGTGGAAAGGAACGAAGTACAAGGAAGTTATGGCAATCGGTAAAGTAAAGTATAAGTGCAAGAAGACAAAGATATTAAGCAAGGGGGTTCACTCTTGGCAATAATATTTATACTTGTCCTTGATCACATTCCGATGCATTAACAAGACGGGAATAATAAGAATAAGAAGAGTACGCATAGTAGCTTTCGAGAATGACGTAGAAATAAACAACAATAACAACAGACACATAAGAACTCAAGAGGACTTAGAGGAGAACTTAAAAAAGATTATAATTATGCATAAATAAAAGAAGGCACAGGTAATAATAACATCCGAAGAAGAAGAAAAAGAAATAAGGATAGGACAGAAAGACTACGACCGAATCAACAACATTACATTCCTAGGTATTACAGTAAGTAGTAATGGAAATAATGAAGGAAATTGTAGAAAACTTAAAGAATGCAAATAAAACCTTTTGCGTTAATCAAATAGCGACAAGAAACAAGGAATTGATAAATAATAATGTATGCTACGGAGATATAATGCCCAAAGACCAAGAAAATTAAATAGCAAAATTCGACAGAAACAGTATTAGTCTGACAACAAGACCACACGTAGAAGAGGATGGAACGAAAAGGAGAAAGACAAACCATGAAATACATGAGGAATTACTACAGAAAGCCATCATTAATCAAATTAAAAATCAGAGGATTTACGGAGGTTGATGTAAGAGGTAATTGTTACTTACTTTATATGATTTTTAATTTATTTTTGCCCAATATTGATGTGATATAGTAGCTTTTTTTACAAAATTCGATAATTAAGAGAAAAATAATTATCCTGATATTTTTTTAAAGAAATTACTTTGAAATTTATGCAATATATTTTGTCTATGACTAGGACTCATTCTAAAAGGGAGGCACAGCTTTACAAAGTTTGGAAACCTCTCTTCTAGACTAGCATTTAAATGAAAATAAGTGAAATCAAGTATATCAACGGGGTTCGTGTAAAAGTTAAAGCAAAGTTTTAATCATTTAACAATAAGCATATAATGAAACGTACTAATAAACATTAATTATGTGTAGTTACCAATAAAACTTCAACGCTAATGAACGTAAATGCACTCAACATAAAAAATATGTACCGCTTGGCGCGGCGGGCGAAGTAATTGTTAAGTAGATAAATGAAACCCTTGAAGTTCAATATTGCTAAACTGTGAGCAATGTCTGCGTTTGCGGTTAAATTGCCTGGCCCTTGCCATGGGCGAACATGCATTGGCTGCGATGACTCAGGAGCGTCGTAAAACAAGCATACCGTTATAATTGTAACGTGATTGCAGCGACGAGGTCCATCGTTGCTACGGCCGCTTGCTGTGCTTCGCATCACACCGGCTTTGGTGCGAGAATGCAATCAGTTTTCAAATTTAATGCACATGCAAATACTACCTCTCGCTAATGCAGCGTACATCAAACGCAAACAATGCGCGCAGGGAGGTATCGTAAAATGAGTATAAATAAATAGACAATTGTGTACGTCTCATACTAGACGTGTGCATAGGCACTGCAATTTGCGAATCGAAACGGTATAAAGAAGTGTTATCGAGTTGCTTTTTTTTCTCGTTTAACTTGTCACTAAAAGTTATTTGTGATTGAATGTTTATTGCATATTTATTATTAGGCACTAGAGATGTCAAAAAAAGTATCGCTATCGATAAGTATCGATACCACGTGTCGATACTTATCGACTTTTATCGATACTTTAATTTTCGATACTTATCGATAG
>JAODAC010020022.1:0-19483 GCA_027575185.1 Mimaenictus wilsoni | reverse complement strand
AATCCCAAAAATCCCAAAAATCCCAAAAATCCCAAAAATCCCAAAAATCCCAAAAATCCCAAAAATCCCAAAAATTCAAAAAATCCCAAAAATCCCAAAAATCCCAAAAATCCCAAAAATCCCAAAAATCTCAAAAATTCCCAAAAATTCCCAAAAATCCCAAAAATCCCAAAAATCCAAAAAATTTGGGACTTCTTATGCTATTTTAAGAAAATAATCATTTTCGGAATCTGATAAGTATCCTCTTTTCTGATATCTTTTAACAACTTATCCATTATTAAAATGGAGAATTTTTTTGAAATTCGAACGCTTTTTTGATGAAACAGATTTATTAAATGCCTCAGGAGATATCAGCATTTCTATGGGAAAATGCATTGCCTCCCAATTTAACTTTTATAACCTTGTTACATTGGAACTTCTTATTCTATTTTAAGAAAATAATCATTTTCGGAATCTGATAAGTATCCTCTTTTTGGATACCTTTTAACAACGTATACATTATTAAAATGGAGAATTTTTGTCAAATTCGAATACTTTTTTGATGAAACAAATTTATTGAACGCCACAGAAGATATCAGCATTTCTATGGGAAAATGTATTGCTTCCCAATTTAACTTTTATAAGCTTATTACTTTTGGACTTCTTATGCTATTTTAAGAAAATATTCATTTTCGGAATCTGGTAAGTATCCTCTTTTCGGATATCTTTTAACAACGTAAACATTATTAAAATAGATAATTTTTGTCAAATTCGAATACTTTTTTGATGAAACAAATTTATTAAACGCCTCAGGAGATATCAGCATTTCAATGGGAAAATGCATTGCCTCCCAATGTAACTTTTATAACCATATTACATTGGGACTTCTTATGCTATTTTAAGAAAAGAATCATTTTCAGTATCTGATAAGTATCCACTTTTCGGATATCTTTTAATAACGCATACATTATTAAAATAGAGAATTTTTGCCAAATTCGAATACTTTTTTGATGAAACAAATTTATTGAACGTCACAGGAGATATCAGAATTTCTATTGGAAAATGTATTGCCTTCCAATTTAACTTTTATAACCTTATTACATTGGGACTTCTTATTCTATTTTAAGAAAAGAATCATTTTCGGTATCTGATAAGTATCCTCTTTTCGGATATCTTTTAACAACTTATCCATTATTAAAATGGAGAATTTTTTTGAAATTCGAATGCTTTTTTGAAGTAACAAATTTATTGAACGCTTCAGGAGATATCAGCATTTCTATGGGAAAATGCATTGCTTCCCAATTTAACTTTTATAAGCTTATTACTTTGGGACTTCTTATGCTATTTTAAGAAAATAATCATTTTCGGTATCTGATAAGTATCCTCTTTTCGGATATCTTTACAAAATTAAGATTTCTGTAATACTTACTGAGTTATTAGCGTTTTTATTAAAAATAACAAGTTAAAATGAAAAAATGAACTACTACATATAATAATAATAATTCTTAAGAGTTTCACTTTAAAAAATACAAAACTCACCTTTTCTTCCTGCTACATGTATCACTACTCTTGTATTCCCCCTAAAAATAATTAAACAATAATGAAATAAAACGTATCTTGGAAACCAAAAAGCGACAGACGAAATAAATATAAATTTCCGCAAAAAAAGTATATACGACAATAAACAATGCGCATTGCAAATGCGTATTGCATTTAATTAAATTATTTATATTTAATGCGCTGCATGCATGCAAACGTATTTGTAGGCCTCTCTCCTCCTGCCTTCCTCTACCTCTTCCTTTCCTCAACCTATCTTTCTCTCACTCTTTCTCTCTCTCTCTCTCTCGCTCTCTCTCTCTCTCTCTCAAGTTCCCGCTCATCTCCCTTTTAATATGTATATGTCGCCCGATACATGCTCACGCATGTATTGGAAAACGCAGTGAAACAAACAAAAATTAATCAATAATGCAGCAACGAATCGGGCAATAATAATAATAATTCAGTGGGCCAGCTGCGAGTTTTGTGGTGGAGGCGCCGGGCGTACGAACACCCGGCGCCTCCACCAAATTTCTGCCTATGCACTTGTACGTTCACTCGAGGTCTCTCCCTCTCACTTTCTCTTACAAACTCCATAGGGAGGAACACAGAGGGAGCAGAATCCAAATCTACATATACACGCACTTACACATACAAATAAACACATTTGCAGGCAGATATATAGAGGACTGCTGGTAATTTATTCGAGTTTATTCGAGATTAGTATGACTAACGCCATCTATCAGTGGTTCTAAGTGTTCCACTCCTTTCTAGTGTGTCTGACGTTCTTTTTTTCACGCTCTGAGTTTTCGTAATTAAAAGCTACAAGCCTTCGCGAAAATGTTTGTTGTGCGGGCGTATCATTGATATTTGTTCGCAGCGACATGGCGTTGTAGTTATTAATGAAATTATATTGCAGGGCGAATTTTTGGGAAATTTATGCATGAAATATTTTGTTCGAGTGCAATCTAGGCATATGTGTTTTTCTCGTTTTGTATGTATTTTGTGTATGTCTATGTAAACGTGTGTAAATGTATGTGTATGTATGTGTGTATATATGTAGGTGTATTCGAATGCGTCTAAATAGAAATTGGTGGAATTTTCAGGGGTTGAAATTAATTACGTTCGGCATTTTCCGGCGCCATGTTGTTGGGTTTTTGTACAGCGGAATGGATATAACAAAAATACATATAGTTTCGGCGTTTGTTACAATCTGTTTTTGTATAGCGCCAAATATTGCATTTTCGAGGGTTGATTTAAAAAAATATTTATTGTTTTGTTAGCTGAAAATAAAGTTTCTAGTAGAAATACTGATGTAACAGTAATATTCGAAAAAAGAGGAACAACAAAAATGATGTGTATCGTTCCTTGCATTTTAAAGGATTGTAACTTTATGCCTTCTTATCCGATTTTCTCAGGAAAAACACTCTCTAAATCTATAATATGTCCTCGTTTTAGATGTCTTAACATAATTAAGATTGAAGAAACGAATTATTAATGTTTAAATTCCAAAGAAACATATTTAAAGAGAAAAATAAAGATCCAATTTTAAATGCAATTAACTCTATGTTGTTTTTAGTTAATTTAACAAATTATACATGATTAAGATGTAGAATTTTTCTAAGAATCAAACACCCTATTGAATACCTAAATATATAATATGTTTAATGAGATATTAGCTTTTTTATATAGGAGTGTATTTTTAGTAACACAATTAACTTATCGCATTGCAGTTTATTTTTTATAAGCGTATAACTTTGTTCCTATTTATTCGATTTTCACAGAAGAAACTCTTTCTGAACCTAAGAAGAGGTAGTAATAGAAGAGGTATTAATAGAATTAAGATTGCTATAAATCTAACTGAGAATGAGTCATTAACATTTTGATACAAAACAAACAAAACTTAATAATGAATTCAATTTAATGAATTCAAAATTTAAATTCATTTAACTCTATTTTGCTTTAAGTTAATTTAACTGCTTATACACAATATTTATGTAGAATTTTTCTTGGAATCGTGTACTCTTTTGATGATATAAATATGTTGAATGGTTAAAGAGTTATTAGCATTTATATATAAGAGTGAATTTTTGGGAGCACTATTAATCTCGCACACTGCAGTTTTCGCCCAATTTATTTTTTATAAGCTCATAACTTTATGCTTACTTAAGCGATATACGCAAAAATACATTTTCTGAATCTAGGAAGTATCCTATTTTTTGATGTTTTAGCAGAATTACGATTTCTTTAAATTTGACTGAGTTATTAGTATTTTTATAAAAAAGAAACGATACAAATGTTAGGAGTAATGTTCCAAATGTATCAGTAATTAATTACATGTTACTGCAATTTATTTTAATAACAAATACAAAAAGATGATGACGAATTTTTCGGAGAATCTATTGCTGCTTGAGGGATAAAACTATGTTGAATGCTTACAGAGATATTGGCAATTTTAAAAATGAATGCATTTTTTCAGATCGAATTTAACTTTGCTCATAGCTGTTTTCAATTAAATTATATTTTATAAGCCTGTAACATCATTCAAAATTAAGATATTTTTTCAGGCGAAATACTTTTAGAATCTGTGATTTCTGCTCTATTTGCTGTTGCATATATCATTATAATCGCATCAATAGTAGATGAGTTATTCGTAATTTTATTTAAAAAAGCAATTTCAGAATTAAAAATAAAGTTCCAACTTTGACACCAATTTATTCCATTTTGTAATAATTTTTTTAACAACATATACGCAAAAAGGATTCAGAATATTTCAAAGAATCTAATACCGATTTGATGAAATCAATTCCTGAATTCGACGAAAAGATATAACGGTTTCTTTCAATGAATGCATGTACAAAATAAATTTTATTCGATTTCACTTCATATATCTATTGGAATATAAATTTGAATATATTTGAATATACACGCAACCTTTATAGAGAATAAAGAAAATATGAACATTTCTAACAAAACCAGTAAATATATTTCACAATTTTCATGATTGTAACGAATTATACTCTACGAAATGCATTTACGAAATGCGTCATTTTTGAATTTGAAAAAGCGACGTTTGAATAAAGAACGATGAGCTGCAGTGCTGCCCATCGCATCCGTATGCGAGCGTCATAATGTGAATATATACGAATGACTGATGCGAGTGTGGGTGTGTGGATGGTGGATGTGGCTGGTGTGCAATTCGCAATTTGCAATTTTGGCCCCGCGTCGGCCGATTGGCGACAGGACGCGGGGACAACGAAGCGATATGTGCACATTGCGTGACTGCATTTACGAATCGTATTGATTTTGATACACATACCGACGCACTTTCCCACACTCACACACATACACACACACACACACACACACACACACACACACACACACATATACACACATGCACACACGTTCGATCAACACTATCGCACACGCATACACGGGCCCAATACGTTTGTATACGTATTCACACATTTGTATACACACACACACACACACACACACACAAACGCATACGAATACGCAAATGGGTTGCAATTCAACATCGGATGCAATACGAGTGCATTCGAATGCATCCAGCTCGCGCTGCACTTTGCCAATCGGTGCATGCACCGAGTGACGGGCTAAATCCATAAATTTTTAAAAAATTATAACATTTTCAGAAAAATAAAAGTGTAAAAAATCGGAAAAGAAATGGAAAAAAAGATTTTTTAAACGTTTATGGAAACAGAAAATGTTTTAGAAAAATTTGGTTTAGGGTTTTTCGTTTTCTGTATATCATAATCTTTGTTGTTTTAAACGTTTCTATAAATTGTAGTGAATTTGTTTAAAATGTAAGTTGTTTTGACTAATATTTAGTAAAATTGCCTCAAGGGCGTCATATATTATGAAAATTTCATTACCAAAAGTTTTGTCTTCAAAAAAATAGCTGTAGCTCCTGTAATTTTCATAAAATTTCTTTGAAACATTCAAAATATACTTAGAATTTAATAAGTTTTCAAATATAGTTTAAAGGATGTAGATCTTCTTTATTGATTTTCAGTAATAAACAATTAAACTTGAGAGTGATGAGCGTATATGAACCAACTAACTTTACTGAAACTATTCTAAAAAAGTAGCCATAACGGCCCTAATTTTAGAACGATTTGCATGCAAATTTCAAAGTATATTAAAAATTACCTGTTTTTTAATATATACCTTACAGGATATAGATATTAAGCTTTATATCAGAGTAATGTTTAACTAAACTTTGTAGTAATAAAATCATTTTCAACCATATAGCTTCTTTGAATAATATCTCTATAACTTCTTTAATTTTGAGGCAAAATTAATTACATTTTCAGAATCACTACAGAATTAATAAATTTTTCTCGTACAGTTAGTGAAATAGTGATATTTTTCATAGTTGTTGAGTAATCGTTATTATACTTGATAGTTATACGAACATTTAAACCTTTTAGAGAAATAGCAATAACTTCATCAATTTTTATAATATGACAAGGACTCGCCTTGAAAATAACAATGTAAAATTTAGAATGAGAAAATGTTTTAGAAAATGTTGTTTTAAAATGTTTCGTTTTTTGTATATTATAATTTTTGTTACTTTAAAAAGTTCTATAAAATGTAGTGAATTTGTTTAAAACGTACGTAGTTTCGGATAATTTGTAGAAAAATTGTCTCAAGGGCATGAAATACTATACAAATTTCAGTACCAAAGATTTGTCTTAAAAGAAATGACAGTAGCTCCTGTAATTTTCATAAAATTTCTTTGAAAGTTTCAAAATATACTTAGAATTTAATGGGCTTTCAAATATACTATAAAGCATGTAGATATTCTTTATTAATTTTGAGTAATAAACAATTAAACTTGAGTGTGATGAGCGTATATGAAACAACTAACTTTTCTAAAACTATTCTAAAAAAGTAGCCATAACGGCCCTAATTTTAGAACGATTGGAATGAAATTTTCAAAATATATTCAAAATTACCTACTTTTTAATATAAACTTTAGAGGCTATTGATATTAGGCACTAGTTTAGAGTAATGTTCAGTTAAACTTTGTAGTAATAAAATCATTTTCAAACATATAGGTTCTTCAAAATATCTCTATAACTTCTTTAATTTTGCGGCAATATTAATGAAATTTTCTGAATCTATACAGAATTAATTATTTTTTCAAGAACAGTTAGTGAAATTGTGATATTTTTTATAGTTGTTGAGTAATCGTTATTAAACTTGATAGTTATTCGAAATTATAAAACTATTCGAAAAATAGCAATAACTTCACCAATTTTTATAATATGTCAATGACTCAAATTACAAATTAAACACCTTCTAATGAATAGTTTATAGAATATAGACACTTTGAATAATATAAATAAATTTGAATAATCCACTAAATTTAGAGTAACGAAGCAACTTGAAATTTTATAAATATTCCAAAAAAGTAGCTATAACTTCTTCAATTTTAATGCGATTAACATGAAATCTTCCAAAATTATTCATAATTAACTATATTTTACTATAAAATTTACATAATCTCGATAGTCTCCATACTTTTTCGGTAATTCTTAACTGAACTAGGCTGCAATGAAGAAAAAAATCAAGTTTATAGCTCTCTTCAAAAGATCATTATAATTGTTCTTATTTTGGTGTTAATTTCATGAAATTTTCAGAATATACTCATAATTAATTATTTTTTAATGATCCGTTGGTAAAACCGTGATATTTTTCATAGTTTTTGTGTAATAATCCATTAAACTTGATAGTAACAAAACTAAATGAAATTTTATAAATATTCTAAATATTTACGGTTGCACCTCAGAAATACATTGAATAATATATTCCTATATTGTAAATATAGCTGTATAACTGTATTTCAACATATATTTTACAGACTATAGATATTTTCAATAGTTTAAGAGTAATATTTAAATATACTTAATTGTAACAAAGATGATCTTCTAACTTATACTTCCCAGCGAAATATCATTATAAATCCTTAAATTACCGTACAATGTTTATGAGGTTTTCAAAATATACGAAGAGTTAATTGAGTTTTCATATTCTGTTTGAACAACAATGTTATCCTCTATAGATTTCGCATAGTAAGCATTTAAACTTTATACAAGCTAGAAATAATGGAATTTAAGATCATTCTAAATATTCTGAAATATCTACCTCAATTTTAAAATAATTAACATGAAATTTTCAAAATTTACTCATTACTAACTGTATTTCAACATATATTTTACAGACTATAGTTATTTTTGATAGTTTAAGTGTAATATTTATATAAACATAATTGTAATGAAGATGATTTTCAAACTTATACCTCCCACCGAAATATCACTATAACTCCTTAAATTACAGTACAATATTCATTAGATTTTCAAAACATACGAAGAGTTAATTAAATTTTCCTATTCGGTTTGAGAAACAATGATATTTTTCATAGTTTTTGTGTAATAATCAATTAAACTTGATAGTAACAAAACTAAATGAAATTTTATAAATATTCTAAATATTTACGGTTACACCTCAGAAAAACATTGAATAATATATTCCTATATTGTAAATATATGAATGCAAGAAGTCCTTAAAAGGCGGTATAATATTTCCATTGGTTTAAGTAGTAATTTCAATTTTTAATCAATTGTTAATCAACATCGAAACTAACATCGAAACTAAATGAAATGAAATTAAATCTGCATGCTGCAAACTTTTACGTGATAGCGTACGTAAGGTCATGGACATTAACGCATTCGAGTGGCCGGCAGTGAACTAGTGAGAACTGCAAGGATAACACAGCAGCAGGATGCTGCAGGTTACGACAGGCTGCGTTAGGAGTTTGTGTTCCTCTATATGCATATACACAGCATATAACACGTATCTATAAGTTGGGGGTGTGTGTGGTTGAGTTTGTGTGGCTGCGTGTATAAATGTATGCGAATGTGGGTATGTGTTAGTATGCGTGGGTGTACATGGTGGACGAGTTGGCACGTTGCGCGAAAGGGGTGAAAGGACGCAAGGACATTCTCTCGTGTGTGGTGGACGCGTGTTACGCGCAGATACGATTGCAATCCGCAATGCAAAACAAACGCACCGGACAAAGAGTAATATGTGTTTTGTGCTTGTACTTACTGCCATTTGCTATTTATGCACCAAATATTCGTGATAATTTCTTTGTAAATCATACAAAATTGTTTATACTTTGCTATTTCAATGTCTACATTTGCTAAAACTTGGTATTCTTCATATGACTAGAATATATAATACAGAAAAGTAATATAATGAAGAGAAACTGAAATAATGTATGTTTGTTTATGAAAATTGTAGGAATTTTACATGAATATTGTCATATTTTGAGTGTGATAAAAGTTTGAAAATTTTATTCATTAATATCAAGTGTAATTAACGATTACTCTAAAACTATTTAAAATATCTATATTATTTAAAGACTATGTTAAAAGACGGTAACTAGTAAGTAAATTTTGAAAGTTTCTTGATAATTTTTTCAAAATTGCGATATTTATAGGGATTTATTTAGAATAATCATAAAATTCACTGATGCCTAGCTTGTATAAAGTTTAATTGCTTAATACGTGAAAACTATGAAAGATATCATTGTTTCTCAAACCGAATATGAAAATTTAATTAACTCTTCGTATGTTTTGAAAATCTAATGAATATTGTACTGTAATTTAAGGAGTTATAGTGATATTTCGGTGGGAGGTATAAGTTTGAAAATCATCTTCATTACAATTATGTTTATATAAATATTACACTTAAACTATCAAAAATATCTAGAGTCTGTAAAATATATGTTGAAATACAGTTAGTAATGAGTTAGTTTTGAAAATTTCATGTTAATTATTTTAAAATTGAGGTAGATATTTCAGAATATTTAGGATGATCTTAAATTCCATGATTTCTAGCTTGTATAAAGTTTAATTGCTTACTATGCGAAAACTATGGAAGATAACATTGTTGTTCAAACAGAATATGAAAACTCAATTAACTCTTCGTGTATTTTGAAAACCTAATAAACATTGTACGGTAATTTAAGGATTTATAGTGATATTTCGGTGGGAAGTATAAGTTAGAAGATCATCTTTGTTACAATTAAGTATATTTAAATATTACTCTTAAACTATTCAAAATATCTATAGTCTGTAAAATATATGTTGAAATGCAGTTAGTAATGAGTAAATTTTGAAAATTTCAAGTTAATTGTTTTAAAATTGAGGTAGATATTATTTTAGAATATTTAGAATGATCATAAATTCCATGATTCATAGCTTGTATAAAGTTTAAATGCTTACTACGCAAAAACTATGAAAGATATCATTCTTTTTCAAACTGTACATGAAAATTCAATTAACTCTTCATAAATTTTGAATATTGTACAGTAATTTAAGGATTTATAGTAATATTTCGATGAGAGGTATAAGTTTGAAAATCATTTTCATTACAATTAAGTTTATATAAATATTACTTATAAACTATGAACAATATCTATAGTCTGTAAAATACTTGTTGAAGTACAGTTAATATGGAGTAAATTTTGAAAATTTCATGTTGATTATTTAAAAATTGAAGTAGATATTTCAGAATATTTAGAATGATCATAAATTCCATGATTCCTAGCTTTTATAAAGTTTAATTGCTTATTATGCGAAAACTATGAAAGATATTACTGTTTTTCAAACTGGACATGAAAATACAATTAACTCTTCATATATATTGAAAACCTAATGAACATTGTACGGTAATTTAAGGATTTGTAGTGATATTTCGGTGAGAGGTATAAGTTTGAAAATCATCTTCATTACAATTAAGTTTATATAAATATTACTATAATTGATGGAATTCACTGTCGGTTATTGGTAAAACATTTTTAAATAATTAGCACAGAAGTTACACAAACTTTTATCAATATTTTACAAATTAGTTTATTTTGGTACAATGTACATTTCGCCGCAAGGCATCATCAGGTACTGTAATGTACATTTTACCAAAATAAACTAATTTGTAAAATATTGTTAAAGTTTGTGTAACTTCTGTGCTAATTATAAATATTACTCTTAAACTATCCAAACTGTCTATAGTCTGTAGAATTTATGTTAAAGTGCAGTTAGTATTGAATAAATCTAGAAAATTTCATGTTAATCTTTTTAAAATTGAGTATGTTACAATAACTTATTTAAAATATTTACACAGTTCTATGTTGCTTTGTTATTATCAAGTTTAAATGCTTATTACTATAAAAATAACATAGTTTTGCAAACTGAAAAACTAAAGAAAGACTTGAAAAACTAATTAATTCTTAGTATAATATGAAAATTTCATGGAAATTGTACCGCAATTGACAGAATTATGGTGATATTTTGAAAAAAAAGTAATAGGCTTTGAATGTTTGTTCGCTTAATTATAAGTAATTTTTCAATAAAATTACGAAGAACAAATTTTAAAGTTGAATTACCATAGGTAATAAATAATTTCGGTAATTTCAAACTCAATAGGATTTTTATAAAAATTTTCTAACGTTAATAGTTTCCAAGATATAAGCATTTGAAATTGTGAAATAAACGATTGAAACCGTGATAACTCACCGTGGTGAATCAGATATTTTTATATACTAAATCAAGGATATCTCAAAAACTATTTATTACAGTGACTTCCAATTCTCAGAGAACATTTTCCACTCACTATGCTCCACAACAATATACTCAAAATTTAATTTAAGCGAAATTATCGCTCTGGAACGGCATCAAGTACGAAAATTAATAATAAATAAATAACTGCAAGTCATTTTTGAAAGCACCCCAAACCCGCACAAGCAAATCTAAAATTAATTATAATGTACACATCCTGCCGCAGAGCAAATTAAATATAATTTTATCGATTATCTGCGCAAGCAATGCGTACTGCGATTGAAACAATGCACGATAATAACAATTAATAGAAACGGACGTGTGCAAACATGCGCCGAGGCGCGCGCGAGCTCGCGTTCGCCCTCGCATTTCCACGCAAAATGCGTGCATACCCTCCACGCCGACCCCAACCTAACCTGAACTACTCGCACAATTTCCCCAATATATATTTCCAATATTTCGTCTCATAGACTAAGAACTGCGCATGCGCTGTTTTCTTTGTCTCTCTTTCTCACTCACTCATACATTCACGTACATACATATAGTTACATGTACACATCCATATAGACACATACACACAAACAAATAAATATATACATATACACGCATACATGTATTCACATTCTCATGCACATACTCACACATGCACACATACACATGCACATACACACATAAATACATACACCTACAGCCATACACTTGCACACATTTACATTCTCACATACACACTTACAAATATACATTCACACATACACCCATTCACATAAACACACACACACACACAAAACACACCACACACACACACACACACACACACACACCACACACCACACACCACACACCACACCACACACCACACACACACACACACACACACACGACCCTACACGCGGCCATATTGCGATATATAATAAATGATAGATATAATGTAATCATAATCATAATGATTATTATAATAATAATGATAAATTTTCATTTCTCATTGCGCAGCACGTTCGTTACGCATTCGCATATATATTCGCATATATATATGCACTATGTTGTTGGTGGGAGTATGTTTGGTTGCCTACTCGAAGGTTGACGGGGTGGAAAGTGGGGAAAGGGGGGAAGGGGTAATGGTGCGGGTGGGAGTTTGAATGTGTGGGGAGTTTGGCTAGGCCCATGGAATTGCATTTTGTGACTATTAAACGCGATTGCATATGAAATGAGCGCAATTTTATATTTATTTTCCTAATGCTCCGTGCCGCACAGCACAGCACCGAATATGGTTCGTAGTTAAAATTTTAAATTATCATTTTAATTAGCAATGCATCCCTATGTTGAAATATGAGGTATGGCATTTTCAGGGGAATTTAGTAGTAAATACATAAATTACTGTATTTATATTCGTTACTTTGGGTTTTTCTTGCTTTATTTTAAGGTGTAAATGGTGAAAATCTTGGTGGATTTTTGATGAGTTTGGTAAATCAAGGTTAAGAGAGCAAAATTTAGCTCTTATAAAATTTTGGTAAATTTCATAGTTTTTGAGATATAAACGTTTAAAGTTTTTGAATCACCGAATTTGACCAGTTTCCTGGAAAATAAGGTAATTAGTGTAGTAAAATGAGAATATCTCGAAAACTGTTAGTTCGATTGCCTTCAAATTTTCAGGGAATGTTCTGAATTCCTGGTTCGTAATAAAAAATCCTTTGCAATAACCTTAATATGCGATATCGTGTTTTCAGGTAGATTTTTATCGTTTACTTACCTTATTATCTAGGGTACAAATTTGTTTAAGTATTTTATTGTTTTTCAGTGTGAAAATGTTGGAAATGTTGCTGAGTTTTCAGAGAATTAGATTAAATAAGATTTAGTGAAAAAAAATCTTCTTTTATAAAATGTACTTAAAGTTAACAGTTTTTGAGATATACGCGTTGAAAATGTATGAATCCCTGAATTTGACGGGTTTCTTTCGTGGAAAATCAGATATCAACTCCAGTAAAATCAGGATAACTCTAAAACTAGTCGTTCGATGGGCTTCAAAATTTCAGGGAATGTTCAGAGTATACAGCCCTTTGCAAAGAAACTTTTTGAAATACTCTAAAATGTGCAATATCGCGTTTTTGGGACGATGTATTAATCTTTACTTATATTATTTTCTTTTACATATCTTTATTTGGGCTATTTGTTGTTTTTCAGTGTGAAAATATAGGAAATGTTGCTGAGTTTCCGGGGAATTAGATTAGATAAGGTTTAGTGAACAAAATTCTTCTTTTATAAAATTTGCTTCAAGTTAATTGTTTTTGAGATATAAACGTTTAAAATATTTAAATCCCCGAATTTGACAGGTTTCTTTTGTGGAAAATCAGATATCAACTCCAATAAAATGAGGATAACTCTAAAACTAGTCGGTCGATGGGCTTCAGTATTTCAGGGAATGTTCAGAATATACAGTACTTTGTAAAGAAACTTGTTGCAATTCTCTATAATGTGTAATATCGCGTTTTCCGGACGATGTATTAATCTTTATTTATATAATTTTCTTTTGCATATCTTTATTTGGGGTTTCTGTTGTTCTTGTAGGTGAAAATGTAGAAAATTTTAGTGGCTTTTGATGGTGTTAGGACAAATCAAGTTAAAGGAATATTAGTCTTTTATGAAAATTTTTAAATAGTTTTTGAGATATTGAAGGTTTAACATTTTGGAAAAACCGATTTATACCGGTTAGTTTTGTGGAAGATCCGTGATTCGCTCCAGTAAATTGAGATTATCTCAAAAACTAGTCCTTCGTTTGCCTTCAAATTTCCAGAAAATATTCTCAATACACTAATCTTCATAAAAGCATCCTTTTACAAACGAAAGGAGTGCATAAGCGATTTTTAAATGATAAAAATAAAACTTATTCTCGACATTGGAACATGAAATATAGTAAGATTCAGTTTTTATAAACTATTCCATAATTAATTTGTTTATAGAATTGAGAGAATATACCAGGAGAACATATAGTAATGGTAGGCAGGAAGCAGGAAACACAACAAGGTCAGAAATTCCACAAACTCGAGGAATTGAATGCAGGTTGCAATCGCTTAATAACATGTTTGTAGTCCAACGTCCCGAGTTCGGTGGCCGTCCTCCTTCCACGCACGCTGCCTGCACTGGCCCTCCCAGTCTGCTCCTGCATCGACTCACGCCTGTTATATACACCACAGGAAGCCGCAGGATGTAGGACTATAGGAGGATGGCCGATGCTCGATGTAAGGCAAGCGGGTCACGACGTATGTGGATCAAATGAAGCAACAAGTGTTTCCTATTTCTTACTAGTCTCTCTGCTGAAAGTTTACTAGTGAATTTCATAAAACTAAATGTTGAAAATTTACTTGTCTACGTTTCTTAAAATTATTGTTAACAGAATGTGTCAGTTCCAATTGCCCTTTGGAAATTGAAAAATTGTAATAAAATTGTGTATATTAAAATGAAAATTGAAAAATTAGTGTTTCGTTTCATAAATTTACCTTTTACTATATCATTGTGCTTTGTGATTAGTTGGAATTGAGGCAGCGAATGCCAGTTGTGAAACTTGAAATATACGTGCTATCTTCGGGTAATATAAATTGTATAAATGTAGAGAGGCAGAAAAGAAGAGAGAGAATGTGATGCTAGCGCGAAGCTACATTCTACGTGCTTTGTACAAAAACTTCGACTTGAGTGGTGGGGGAAGCACTAGAACCAGCAATTTCTATCTACCCGAAAAACGTCCATTATTATTATGGTGGAGATGAAGCAAAAAATCGGGGTCGGGCTTATCAACATAAAAAAAGAAGCTAATTTTGAAACGTTTAGGTTCCCATAGAGAAAGTATGTGAAAACGATTGGCTTTGGTGACACACCTTCTGTCGGCGTATAACGCGCGCTGCGGCTCGTTGAGTGGTGGGGGAAGCACTAGAACCAGCAATTCCTATCTACTAGAAAAAAACCTCCATTAATACTTAAATAATATAAAGTATCTTCCTTTGGGCTCTTTCAAAAAATGTTGAAAATTTTATTTAAAAATAAATTCTATGAACTTTATTCAAAATATAAAGATTTATACAGAAAAATTGGAAAATTTAAGATTTCAATGAAAAAATCAACGATTTAGTCAAATTTTAAAAGAAAAAATTGTTGTGTCAATTCTAAAGATTTCTTTCAACATGAAAACTGGAACAAAATTAAATACTACTAATATTAAAATCAAGCTTGGAGTAATCACGACGAAATTAAGTTTTGGTTTTTAACAGTTATGACCTTCAAATTTAAACAAAGGTAATTTAGAATAGTACATGTTCTTGTAGCGAAAAAGAGCGAACTACGTGCGTTGCATCGAGGTGAGTGATGGGGGAAGGTCGCGAATCACTGCTTTCTAACTACTCTGAAGAGACATAGAAAAGATATGGCAATATATCAATTTGTTATACTTAAATTTAAACAATATTGCTAAAGACAATGAGTTAACTTAATTTATCTTACTTTATGCTATTCAGAAAAATGTTTCAACATAGTGTTATTATAAAAAAAAACAGAGAAATTGTTAACAACAGACAGAATGAAAATATCGAATCCATTACATCCTGACTAGGTGTAATTGACGCAAGAAATCGGTGTCGTGATTATCAACTTAAAAAATAGCTAATTTTGAAACGTGAAAGTTCACATAGAGAAAGAATGAGAAAACGATTGGCTTTGGTGACACACCTTCTGTCGGCGTATAACAGGCGCTGCGGCGCGTTGAATGGTGGGGGAAAGTCGTGAATCAACACTCTCTATCTACACACAGTAATCAAATCTTCTACTGCGTCGTTACAAATCGTTTCAAGCGAAAATAACTAATTAACATCATGTACTTTAATTTAGACTCATCACCTAACTTGCTTCTATTCGTATTAATAAAAAAATCGAATAGTAAAAAAATAAAAATAAATTGCAAAAAAACAATAAATAAAAGTTAGAAGAAAAAATATTAATAAAATAAATAAACCGAAAAAAATCAACTTTTTATACAATTATAATCGCCACAAAAAACGTTAATAAATAATATGACAAAAATGGTCGAAAATGAAATATCCACGTAATAAATTTATAAATCTTGCATCGAAACCACTCAAAAGCACTAAAACTGTCAATAATTGACACACGTTTCACATATTTGAATCCAGCCACCGTCAATTGCCGCCTCCGTCAACCACCACCGCTAAACCAATCGTCGACCATCAGCCCTAATGTTTTTCAATTTCTGCGCATTTATTTTCCTCGCATTAAACATTCAGCACATGCAGCGGTAATTAATGATATGATTGAAAATGTTGAAAGCGACTATAATGAGTAACACAATTTGTCAATTAGCATGTCGCATGTGCTATGAAACGGCCATCCCATAGCATAGGTATTGACATAGGTATATATTGATATAGGAATGCTTTTTGATAGACACCCCCAAAAATTGCATATGTTACGATGGTTTAATTAGTGTCATCTGTCAAAAGTGTCATAGCTCGAAATGTTCTGCTGTTAGGATCTATATACAATTTTTATGGCTTTTATGTATACATCCACATTTATTGGCATAACCTTTGTCCGTACTCATCTTTCTGTTTCTTCCACATTTTTTTTGTTTCTTTTGTGTAATGGACACTATTTGGAATTGACCCAAATCGAAAATTTTATGGAAACTAAAAATTTGTTAATTTAGAATGGTGCGGGTTATTGAAGAGGAAAAGAGATGATTGACATGAGTGACAGATTTCCCGCATACGCACTACGTGCGTTATGTCGAGTTGAGTGGTGGGGGAAGTTCGAGAAGCAGCGCATTCTTACTACTCGCAGTCAACCAAAAATGATATAGTAATGCCTTACTTCTTTGCGTTGATAGATATTCGTATATTAAAAGTTAATTTCATTATTTTTTAATTTGTTAATTACCAATTAATTTTCAAATCATAAAAGAAACAAAAGAGCTAAAATTTCTTAAACTCCCCTTTCCATGCTCATTCCTATCTATTTTCATTCGTAAATGATAAAATAATGAAAAGGATTAAAACAGCCTTGGGGGTGGTGCCAATAAGGGAAAAAAGAGGCGGAAAGTCATTGGCCATTTAATTCCTTTCAATCTAATCACTTATCGCGCTATCGCCATCTTTCTATCGTCGGCGTTTTAAGACGTTGAGACGGCCGGAAGAGTGGCGAAAGAAAAGCGCCATAATGACTGGATGGCGATTGTCAGTCGGTCTGCCGCTCCCAATTTCCTGTCACCCCTCAGAAACCAACGCCAACGTCCAGTAATTAGATTTTAATAGCTAAATCGATAAGAAAAACGCCTTTATCAAATATCCGCTCGTACTATATTTATTCTTATTAGCGTTTTAGAAATGACAGCAAAAAATAAAGCTATTAATTGAAAATATGAATTATTGGCTATTTTTGTGTGAATTGTGTTGATAGAAAGCAATTGAAAAAGTTGAAAATTAGAATATTGGTTGAAACACCAGCGTGTTTCATTCATAAGTAGTTTTTAAGTTAAGTAAACTAGCATAAATAGAAATAGATGCTATAAAATCACGCAGAGAAAGACGGAAAGAAAACGATTGATTTGTGAGAAGTTCCCTAACGTACTACGTGCATTGCATCGAGTTGAGTGGAGGGGGAAGTTCTAGAAGCCGCATTTTCTATCGGCAGCATTATATTCCATTGTTACAAGTCATTATAAGCAGTATAGATAAAACATTTTCCAAGAAAAACTTTCCTATTTTGTTCATTGAATGCATACATTTAATAATCAGTTTTAAAAAAGGATTAATATTTTTGTCCTGAAAGTTTACATGAGTTTTTTAATCAAATATTCAAATATTTATATTTTCTATTCCTAAGATTATAGATAGAATAAATAATGATAATGATGTTGGTTATAAACTGATGTTGGAATTGTTAGTAAGAATGATGTTGGTAAGGAAATATTCTTCTTAATTCATTAAAATCGGTATAACTTATAATGAATGAGTAACTATTATAAAAATCCCTAAGTACTTATCATCATTATGATTTTAATAGGTTCACATTAATTTTAACGTTATATAATTAAAGATAATTAAGAATTGTTATGTTATTTTGAATATTAAAACACTATCATTAAAGAAAATCGAATTAATATTCGAATAAATTCGATTAATTGAGTTTCGTAAATATTAAATTTCTGATTTCAAGTTTTTTTTAGGTTTATATTATTTTGGGTTATCAAAAATAAAAATAGTACGAAGGGCAACACATGCTTAAGAGAAATGTAAACCTATAAGAAACTGCCATCAACGAAAGGTTAAATTCTATTCCAGAAATTCTTATGAAATCGAGTCTATTTAAATATATCAAGTAACCAATTTCGAAAATAATATTATAAAAAAAAGATAATGATTAGGAATGTCATAATATATGATATATGAATGATTGTTCATATATAAATTAATCTAAAATTTACCAATTCTAACTCTAACTATACTCATACTATATCAGTATTATGAAAACACATTTGGAGGCGGCCACCACGAGCGCCGGTAATCACTGCGGCGCGGTCGTTGAGGGAGGCGGTGAAAACACTCGCTGCTCTTTCAGCCCGCGGCTGCCGCGATCAAATCAAAATCGAACTCATTGCGAACGACGAATTTCCTACATTTCCTATTCTGTCGCCGCCGTTGCCGCCGCCGCTGCTGTCCATCGCTATTACCCAGCCGCCAGATCGCTCCTCTCGCTTCCTCTCCTCCAGCAAAGTACACCAAACCGAACCACGGCCACCGCCGCGTGCCGCCACCGACCACCACGGTGGCGTGTGCCTTTTCGCACACGGCAGTGTCACGCCGAGGCGGCTGGCAATGCGTCGCCAGTTTATCCATCAACAGCCGCCTCCATTGCCGCCTCTCTGTAGAATAGTCAAACTTCCACTAGTCACATTTCCACATTTAAACTCACTCATATACAAATACACACATACATATACAGACATACACATACATACACATATATTCACATACACTCATACATATACATACATTCACGTACATACATATACTTACAGGTACATATACATACATACTCATACATGCACATACATATACATACACATACATACACATACTTACACATACATACACATACATACACATACATACACATACATACACATACATACACATGCATACACATACATACACATACATACGCATACATACGCATACATGAACATACATACACATACATACACATACATACACATACATACACATACATACACATACATACACATACATACACATACA
>JAODAC010020011.1:0-19485 GCA_027575185.1 Mimaenictus wilsoni | reverse complement strand
AGGTTAGGATAGGTTAGGATAGGTTAGGATAGGTTAGGATAGGTTAGGATAGGTTAGGATAGGTTAGGATAAGTTAGAATAGGTTAGGATAGGTTAGGATAGGTTATGACAGGTTATGATAGGTTAGGTTAGGATAGGATAGTATAAGATAGGTTAGGTTAGATTAGGTTAGGTTAGGTTAGGTTAGGTTAGGTTAGGATAGGATAAGTTAGGTTAGGTTAAGTTAGGTTAGGTTAGGTTTGGTTAGGGTAGGTTAGGGTAAGTTAGGGTAGGTTAGGGTAGGTAAGGTTAGGTTAAGGTGAGGTTGGGTTAAACGAGACTAGGTTAGGTTAGATTAGGTTAGGTTAGGATAAGATAGCATAGGATAAGATAAGTTAGGCTAGATTAGGTTAGGTTAAGTTAGATTAGGTTAGATTAGGTTAGGTTAGCTTTGATTAGGGTAGGTTAGGGTAGGTTAGAGTGGGTTAGGTTAGGATAGGTTAGGTTAGGTTGAGGCGAGGCTGGGTTAAACGAGGTTAGGTTAGGTTAGGTTAGGTTAGGTTAGGTTAAGTTAGGTTGAGGTTAGGTTAGATTTGAGTTCGGTTAGGTTAGGTTTAAACTCAGTTAGGTTAGGTTTGAGTTCGGTTAGGTTAGGTTAGGTTTGAGTTGAGTTAGGTTAGGTTAGGTTACGTTTGAGTTCAATTAGGTTAAGTTAGGTTTAAGTTCGGTTCAGTTAGGTTAGGTTAGATTTGAGTTCTGTTAGGTTAGGTTTGAGTTCAGTAAGGTTAGGGTTGAGTTCGGTTAGGTTAGGTTAGAGTTTAGTTAGGTCAGGTTAGGATAGCTTATGTTAAAGTTAAGAAATTTAAAGTGAAATATAATCGCTATACAAACAAAGCGTATTTCTAAATTTACACAAAGTCTATTTTCATCCGCTTATCCACGCATATCACGAATATGTCACACCACCCTTCCGCTCCCTTCTGGCAAGGCAGCTGAAACGCCTTATCTTTATCCGTATCGTCATCGTACGTGATCCGCGTTACTTGCATGCCAGGAAGCGTCACAATGTCCGTGCCGTCAGATATTAATCCCTAACGATAGTATGCCTAGACCTGCGCATAGTCCATTGAACGACTAGTCCCAGTCTTTTGCTGAAATTCGTGCCGACTACGCGCAGAATAACCAGGGATAATTGCACCTGGCTGCTTATACAGAGTATGAGAGAGGAGTATTTATTCAAGCGTTGATGCTGGGCACGGATTAATTGAAACTATGCAGGACTCCGGTAAAGGATCCGGAGCTTTGCATGGTCCTACACCTAGGCAAACGAAGGACAGAGGATTAGAGGAAAGTTTGACTAGGATCAAGTGGTTCCGAAGGGTTATACAGGTGTAGGGAACTGCGTAAGACTTGAATTTGTACTAATTGACCTATTGTACACGTTCCAAGTGTTGGGAATGTAATTAATCATTTGTCATTTATTTAATATAGTTTATTAAAGTAATCGTAAGATACACTGGTAAGGTTTCAACATTTATTACTGAATTTAAGTTCAAATTTCGTTAGAAATCAGGTACCAAAACGTAATTAAAGGATAATAAAACAATGACTTAGTTTGCGGCTCACGTGTAATCGTAAATCAAAAAACATTGATCAAAGAAGAAGGTTTATTGGGTCATTATTTTCCTTTTCAAATCCTAGTACCATTTTTATGAATCCTACGAGCATTCCAGACGATTGACCGTACATTGAATTTAGCTTTTTTACTGTTGTTTGAGTTTACGGTCTGGTAAGCGTCTAATAAGATTTTTTTCTTCAACTCAGAACATTTAACATCTTTTATGGACTTTTTCAAAGTGTTCATAAAAACACAGTTTAGTCCCTATGCATAATTTAACCATTTTTATGTTTAAAAAGTTGGGAACACTTGAAATAAGAGTGAAAAGCGAGTGACAAATGACCAAAGTTCAACAGGACGAAAAGGACATAAAGCAAGAGTGAAATTCAGTGGATTTCCTGGGGATTAAGGCACGTAGTAACCACAAGAGAACATAAAAACGCCTTGTTAGGGTCACTTTGTCCTTTTTTTCTGCATTTGTTAAGGAAAAACGGTTTTTGGGGAATTCATCAAAAGTTTTCTAGGGGAAGTTTTGGGTTTAGTGAAGAATTTGAACACTTTGTATATTAAATATTATAATGGATGAGACCTCAGTAGACAGATAATTTAATTGACTTTCATATGAAGAGAGTATTGTTCGAATATATTCAGAGACAAGAAAATTAGAGGCGATTATACTAAGAAAAATCTAAGAATAATTTGGTCTCAAAACTGAAACTTTCAAGTTTGGCCTCGTTTTTCTTAATGATAGAATAAATATGTCCATTATTCTAAAGTCATATTAGATTTATAATTTAACTAGTTATCTTTTATTTATAAGATCATAGTATTATCTACAAAATTGTCAAAGTAACGAGTAACTGTACCCTGAAAAAAACTATATTTGCAAACACTGTCAACACTATCAAAGCAATCCTGATTTTAAATTATGAATTTCTCTTAGTAGTTTCAACATAAAATTATAATGTCATACATCAAATTAAATATAATTTAATATACTTTCAAGCTTCGTTAACTGTCTAATATTGCTTCCATTCAATCAAATGTTATAGGGTTTTAAATAACACTGCATCTATACCCACTCATGCATTTGAATAATCAACACGCAACTTTAAACGAATTCGAAAGCAATTTAGCGGGTTAGACAAACTAAAACTAATAAGCCTATTGACAAAGAATTTAATTACGCTTCGACTGAGCTCAGAGTCGATGCCATGCGCCTGACTGCTGGGTGATGAGAAGTGTTCGAAGCCGGCGCGGCGTTCGCCGGAAAACGTGTTTCAATCACGGTCGACTTAGCGGCCGTAGTCAAGTTGAGCCAATCAACAACAACAAACAAAGTCATTCCGGGCGTTTCCGACACACCTGTTAACGGAGGGTTATTGGCTATTACAATGAGATGTAGCCGATTGTGAGATGGGGGGTGTTGAAGGCAGCAGCTTGTCAAACCTGGGAAAATTTAGTAAATGCATTCGTCGATTTGTTGTTTGCAGGTAATTGTGAGGCTGGATCGTTCCAATGTGATTCGACGGATCTATGCATTCCCCAGATGCATTGGTGTGATGGTGAAGCTCATTGCGATGATCAATCTGATGAGTTGTCCTGCAATGATGAGGTGCAGAATGAGTTGATTAATCGCATGTTCCGGAAGCGACCTGGTGCCCTGGATGATGAACTTCCACAGAATTGTAGTAAGTTCTATTTCCTCTCCTTATTCTCTCCTTCTTTATTGAATTGTATATGTATAGCTTATTTTTTTATTAAAATTTTATTAAATTATTTATTTTAGATTAAGATTTATCAGGGTGAAAAGGCCAGAAACAATTCAAAGAAGAAATTAAAAATTTTAAAGTCATTTCATTTGAACGCTTGAAGCTACTTACTACTCTATGTAGGATATAATATGCTATATCATATGAAAGGTTATTAAATTCTCCATCGAATCATGTATTTACTATTTCGATATCTTGACTATAACATAAGTTATAGTGGTTTAAAGTACTTCAAAATTTTTCATAATATACAGAAAAAAAAATCGACCCAATCGTCCAAGTTTGAAGTCAATTTTGATTATCCTATACAAATAACATCAAATATGTATATTGCCAATATAAAACATAATTTTATTGGCTATCTCATGAAATTATCCGTTTCTCTATATTTATACTATTTCAGGAGTTATCAGCATAAATATAGAAGAAAGTATGAAACCAAATTTCTCGATTTTTTGAAATTCTTCCATTAAGTCTGAGATAACTACTAATTAGTAATAATTATATATCATCGTTATATATCAAATTAAAGCTTATTAAATAATCTTAAACATTATCGTATTATTTTTAAGATATATTCAGAGAAAAGTAACAAATGTTACTTTAAACATGAAAGTTTAAAAACGAATCCTAAACTTTTTGGTATTTTCTTCGAATTTTTCCGTTCCTAAAACAAAAAATTCCGAATGTTACTCTCAAATCTAAGTAGAATCTCTCTTGTCTCTTCTTTTACATAGATTTCGTCGAGTTGCAGACGCATAATTCATCCCTTAATGAACATTCAAAGCCCACAAATCCTACAAATCCTGAAATACCCCCAAATCCACCTACAACGAGCACATCTGCGAAGGCAATCATTCCAGCTAGCATCGCAACGCCTACGCCTACCAATAATTCCTGGAATCCGGGATGTCAATGCCTTCAGGCGAAAATCATCTGTCGACATCTGCATCTCACGATGGCGCCTCCCATTCGGAAAATCTACTTATTAGCCGGCGAGAATATCAAGTTGCTGTGAGTGTCAAAAATCGGGAATATTTCCAATAACAAGCGAATTACATTCGATAACTTGTATTTTTTTTACTTAGTGATCTGGGAGGGAACGAGTTTTCAGTGATTGATGCCGGGAGTTTCAGGAATATGGAAGATATGACTATAAAAAGTTTGTAAGTACACCTTTTCTCTTTTAAAAATGAATTTTTGAATTTGTTTGTAATTTGTGACACTTGGTATATTAATAATGATATGTATAAATACTTTATTGGAAAGACATTTTAATTACCTTTTATATAAAGCTTGTTTCACACTTGTATCTGTAAAACTTCAAAAGTTATAGTTAAAAATGTATACATTTATTAAAAATGAATTAATTTTGAAAAATAATATTTTATGGCATTTTACCGTAGTTCTATTGATAAATTATAAAAGTAATTATAACGTAAAATTTCACTGGCTATCATTTGCTGTATCAGATTAGAACGTAACTTAAAAACTTCCAGAGATATCAGTAATTAAAGTTGGAGTACAAACTGAAAACTCCATGGCCTAAATTTTATTCACTTATTTGATTAAAGATTAGTTATACTAGAACTATTGCAAAATACGAATAATTTATAACATCTGAAAGCTCTTTTAACACTGTTTCATATGCCATTGAATAAATATTAATATTTCATATTTTCGGATATTTATAGCAGTTTAAACTTGTTCAAAACTATTCTGATCATAATCTGTCTTCTGTATTATTATATTTCACCAAACATAACGACTTATTAACAAAATTAGTATAATATTATGATATATAGAAATAAAGCACATTAAATTTTCTTCCTTACAGCCTTTATCCTAGTTAAATATCTCAAGTATTGTCAATATTACAACTCACTTATTAAACAGATAATTTGTGGTTTCGCTTACTCAAATTGAGACTTCCAAGTTTTACATGAAATATCATCAAATTTTACAAATATTTCTGGGTTTGCATTTAATATATTGAAAGAAAAATATATTATCATTAATATAGTTGTATTTGTTTTTAGTTACCTATAATAATTTAAAGAATATCTAGGGAAATAAAGGAAAATGAATGTATAAGTTTATTTTTAAAATTTCACCAAAGTCGTATTTCAAAGTTTAATGACATATTAATGACAGTAGAAAATATTTACAATAATACTTTTGTATATCATTTTAAAGGTGCAGTATCGTAATTTAATTAAGAGTTACAGAAGTTTGAAGTTGGAACAAAATTTTTGGGTCATCATTTTGTAAAAGTTATTTCCTCTTTTTCTCTTTTGTTACCCCTTTTTTGTTCCCCTCCTTTGTCTTTTTTGCCCTTTTTTCATTTTGTATCCCTTCGGACTCCTCCGTTTAATAGCTTCAAAACATTGAGGTTCCATTGATAATATACTCCATTAATGAATAACTTTCATTATAGAAAACTCTGTTCCCTACTAACTCGTCTATCTGTAACCCCTCCATGGACACTCCCATCTCTTGGATTACCCTTCAGTAACTGCTGAATATCCTCCAACGACTTCCCTTTAGTCTCAGGAACAATATAATAACAGAACACCCCGCCTAGGCCACAACAAGTTCCAAACACCAAAATCGGGATACTCAGCCCATTCAGATCTGTCATGAACTGAAAGAACTTCGTGGTCAGACTCATAGCAACTGCGAAATACATGTTCATCAAACATAAAGCCTTCGCCTTGACACTCTGATTGAACAACTCCCCCAACAGGAGGTTGACAATACTCCCTAGACCCACCGAAAACACGATGATATACAAGATCATGGCACACAAAGGCAACCACCAGACTACACCAACCTTCACAGAGGTAAAATCCCTCAGAATGAAATAAACAGCTTCGATTGTCAGGACTAGACAGCATCCCACACAGGAAAAGATCAACAGAGGCTTTCTACCTGTGATATCAACGAGGACAGAGCTGACAAAAGTCATGATCAACTGTAGACCACTGAAGATATTCGCTGACAGACTTGGTGGGAAATTGTCAACAGCTTCCTTGAACAGCTGCTGAGTATAGAGAGTGAAAGCAGAAATTCCTGATAATTGCTGAAAGGTTCTTAGCCCTAGAACGATGATACAGGCTTTTCTATTGGATGGTATCCGGACGAGGTCTAGGAAGCTGCCTCCTTCGGAGACTTGTCTTCGGACATCGCTTTCCAGTCTGTTGAGCTCCTCACAGACGTTTGGAGTTCTTCTCAGGTAGATTAGGCTCTTCTCGGCTGCGTTCCTGTTGTTTTTCATCAGATGGTAGTAGGGAGTTTCAGGCATAAAGAGGAATGTCGCCAGAAATGCCAGGGGAAGGCAGAGGCAGATTAAGGAGGTTACTTCGATTGAGAAGAAGGAGCCTAGAAGATTGATCAGTAGCATTCCCACTCTCAGGGTTAGGGATAGATAACTTCCTAGGGTTCCTCGGATTTTCGGTTCGGATATTTCGCCGATGTACATGGCCATTACGGTGAAGTTTGCTCCTTCGCCTAGTCCTCCCAAAAATCGGGCTGCATATAGCAATATTATAGAGTAGCTGTAAAAGGTTTTAATATATCAGATAAATAGGTCTTTCTTCGTTACTTCAGTGTACCTCTAAGAGTACACGACACAAAATTTTGTTTTAATCCTGATACAATGTTTGAAGACCTATAACTTCAAACATTGTTTCAGGATTCCTTGTACCATAAGTGGTACAACAATATGGTCGTCGGAGGTGTGTACCATTGATGGTACACGGCAATCTGAACGTATTTAAGCCTGAATTGACACATTCAGGCTAAAAATGACAAATTCGTCCACTATAAAGTCTTACCCACAACTTTATGAAATGTGTATCACAGGTGCTACATTCTTAAATCAAAGTCATTGCATCTACATAAGCGATTCAGTCTATTGCTGAAAGGTTCTAAAGGTGCACAGGCTTTAAATAATATATAAAAGTGTGTGCCACGAGTGGTACACGGTACCAAACTATTTAATAAAACCTGAACGTGTCCCTTTAGGCTCAAAATGATGTTAAAGCACGTTTACAACTAATGCACTAATGATGGTAAGTGTACCAGAAGTGGTACACGCCGGAAATACCTCGAAGGGAAGCTTACCCAGATAAATAGATCAGTATAAAGGAGAGTATCTGCGGGAAGGATATCAGTATGATGGTCCATTTTCTGCCTATTATATCGACCAGATAGGCAAAGATGGGACTGGCGACGATGTTCCCGAGGGCCGTACTGATGGCTATGTAGGAACCCTCCTCCTTGGACACATTGTAGTCGAGTTCGCCGGCGAGCAGACGTGGTACTGACGGTGAGGGCCAGGCGATTGATACACCTGCTGCTATCGATACTAAGGTTGCTGAAAAAGAATAGAGAACGTTTCAAGTTATCGAAAATAATGTCCGGGTGTACCACCAGTGGTACATGCCCGAAAAAATATTTATTTATACTTAATTAGGATCTTTCAGACTTACATTGATAATTTGATAATTCCAGTTTGAATAATTTAAGTCCGAAGGAACTTAAGACTTCCAAAATCAACTTAGAAATCACGGAAACAAGTGTGTACCATCGGTGATACACCTCAAAAATAAGGTAATATGCCTTTATAGCATCATTAAAACTCATTATTCAGAAATTAAAGCGAGTGTGTACCACCAGTGGTACACGTCGAAAATTTACGTATTTCTGTCTGAATAAATCCCAGTTGAACTCACACTAGTTAGTCAGGTACAATGGCTTAAGTCACAGTAGTTAGCCCAATACAGTGACTTAAGTCTTTCGTACACTCCTTTGTAGCATCATTAAAATTCATTTTTCACAAATTAATCCCTCAGAACTTCTGGAAAACATGAAAACGGGTGTGTACCACCAGTGGTACATGTCAAAATGCATGCAGTATACTTGAATAACTCCATTTCGACTTATCTTTCTGAAATTACCACTACAAACCTCATAGAAAATACGAAAACAGGTGTGTACCACCAGTGGTACACGTCGAAAATTTACGTATTTCTGTCTGAATAAAGCCCATACCACTTAAATTGAAGAAATAAAGTCATGAAAACATATAAAACATAATTGCCGATGTGTACCACCGGTGGTACACGTCTGAAGTTTACGTATTTATGCCTGAATAGATTCCTTCAGACTAAAATTAATTTTGAAAACTTGTCAATCGCTGGTGATAGCCTTCAATAAGGTTAGGTTAAGTTAGAGAAAGTTTGTCTAATAAGGTTAAGTGAACGTAGGATAACTTAAGTTATTAATTATGTTAGATAAAAATACCTTCTTTTCAGTGTCAGTAGTAATTTTCCGAGTCTGATGAGGCAAAATAAAGCGTATTTTGATTTCAGAGTGTTATAACTTAACTTAACGTAACTTAAATCATCTCAATTTACCTGATAAAACAGCCAAATATTGTGACCACTGCTTAGGCTCCTGATAAATGTTTGCATCGAAGGAAAACTTTTTCACAACTTGCACCATCTTAACGTAACCCTTCTCTTTGAAGTTCAACTCACACTAGTTAGTCAAGTACAATGGCTTAAGTCACACTAGTTAACCAAGTATAATGACTTAAGTCTTACGTACACTTATTGCTGACTGATAAGCAACAGACTGACAATGAGTACGTGCAGCGCGATCAATGTGCGCTGACTGAAAAGTTTTATGATCGACTAATTGAGCCCGCAAAGCGTTAAAATGTCAATTATTAATTGACCCCCGGCGATTCATACTCGTGTTTAATAAGTCCTACACGAGTTTAAGTCACTTTTTAATTCATGGCTTAGTATTTGAAGGCTTAGGAAAAGTTTGTAGGCTTTATAAACAACAGTTTGCTGTCTATACCGATTATGTTTGGTTGATTAAGAGATAATTTGTAAACAAATTTAATTTCAGATGAAAATATGTGATCTAATTTTCTGAAAATTCCTTACTTTTCAGAGTTTTGAAACACTGTGCTATTGAAAAACTCAAAGAAAACTGCTTTGATAACTTATTGGCAAATGGATTAGAAGAATTGTAAGTAAGAAATTTCAGTTTTTTTTTCATCTTTCAAGATTTTAAAGTTAGCATATTCATATGAGAGTTACAATTTTTAAATTAAAGTTTGTCTATCATTTTAAACTGTTTTTCATTTAAGTTTTCCGATTTTTTCAGGCATCTAGATGGAAATCGTCTAACCCATCTCCATGAAAAACTCTTCGATGTCAACAATTTTCTTACGTTACTGTAAGTCAACATAATTTAAAGATTTGCAAACAATCTTTTGAAAAAAACAATTTTATACTTTATGTTTATATTTATCTGTGTATTTCATTGAATATTTACACGATTTTCCTATGAAAAGCTACCAGTTTTACAGCAACCAGTACATTTTCCATTCAACGTTTTCGGTGATAAGTTATTCTATTACTTTCATAAATCAAGTTCATTTTTATTCATCTATATTCATCCAAAAGCTGCCAAAATGAGATAAAACGCTTTGTGCATAATTGAATTGCTTTCAGGATGAAAAAATCCAATGTCATGAATTTTTCGTTATACTTTCTTTCGTTTTTGCATAGAGTATTGTTAAATATGTTCATATTTTAATAAAAAATATACTATTAGCTAATACTACCAAGAAAGTAAAGTGAATTCTTCTTCTTATCAATAGTATTAGCCTCTAATATAACTAGTCATATTAGAGGCTAATACTATTGATAAGAAGAAGAATTCATTGAACACATTGAAAAATAATTGAATAGAGCTAATGACCATAGCAGTCCATGCTCGGTAAAATCAAACGAAAACAAAACTACCAACACAATAAAATACATAATTAAAGTAGCAGAAACAACAGCACTGCGAACCATAACCAAACTCCGACATCCTAACTCCCTTCATTACCTTCCGAACACCCTGCTCTTCACCAAAACCCAAATATTCCCCATCAACATGCGGCATATCGAACTCCAACAAAAATTCAAGAATAACCCAATTAATTTGGATATCATTGAACCGCTTTGTATTCCTATCCCTGAAAATTCACCTATTAAATTCAAAAATTCCTGAAAGCACACTTCTATGAACATATATAACATACATATGTAAACCTATTATATATACTATGTATTACGATGTACATTTGTTTCATGGCAGAAAGACTGTAATGGTCGATAACCATTAAAATATATCTATCTATTTATCTCTAAAAAAATGTTAGAAGTAAATTTTAATATAATGATATTTCCAATGGGAAAACGTCCTGAAAATTGAATAACTTCGTCGATTTTAGAATTGTTCAATTTTTAAAATATTCATATAATAATAAAATACATTGGTAATATATTGAGACTATAAAATGAATTTTTAAAAATATTAAACGTACAAAAGCTGGAAAAATCCATTTTCCGATTGCATATTTCCAAGGTATTTTCCTTACGTATTAAGATAGTAACTATGTCAACGGATATTTTTCCAGAGAATGGAAAACTAGGATTACAAACAGGAGTAGACATATTTATACGGATTTTGCTAAGGATTTTTATAAGGGAAGCTGAAAAGTGAAAATTTTAAAGTGAATATTTTTAATTGAGTGTGTACCACCTGTGGTACACGTAAAAAAATGGTATATTTAGATTTAATTTAATAGAATTAACGTCGAAATATTCGCGAAAATACTCAGAAAATTCAAAAACACAAAACATAAAAACTGGGGTGTACTACCGGTGGTACACTTCGAAAAATATGTATTTATGCTTCAATGGATCACTTCAGACTGGACACGAATAAAATCATGCAAGAAAACAGATAGAAAGTGCGAAATCAGATATGTACCACTAGTGGTACACGACAAAACTTGACGTATTTTTGTCTGAATGTCCCTATTCAGACTAAATTTAAGAAAATTAACGTCTGGAAACACGAAAAGAGCTGTTTGCCACCAGTGGTGCATGGCAGAATTGACCTAGTTATGCTTTAAAATGCCTATGCAGATTTAAATATAAAATATTAACACATGAGATCACACGGATAGCCCGAAAACATGTGAAAAGCACAAAAACATGACCACCACTAGTGGTAGATGACAAAGCTTGACGTAATTTATCTGAATAACCCATTCCGGCTCAAATAGAAAAAAATCACACGGTGATGCACGTCGAAACTGACATATTTATGCCTGTATTGTTCTCTTAAGACACAAATTGAAGGAAACACGCGAAAATACTCAAAAAATTCCGGTGTGTACCACCAGTAGTACACGTAGTACACGCCTTTATTTCTGTCTGTATAGCTCCCTTCAGAATAGATGTGGAAAAAAAACCCACAAAATTGGGATATTGGGACTGTAATACTCCCTTCAGTCACAAATTGTGGAAAACAACACGTGAAATCACACAAAAAAAAATACGAAAAGAGGTGTACCACCTGTGGTACATGTCAGAATTGACCTAGTTATGCTTTATAATGCCTATGCAGATTTAAATATAAAAGATTAACACATGAGATCACACGGATAGCCCGAAAACATGTGAAAAGCACAAAAACATGACCACCACTAGTGGTAGATGACAAAGCTTGACGTAATTTATCTGAATAACCCATTCCGGCTCAAATAGAAAAAAATCACACGGTGATGCACGTCGAAACTGACATATTTATGCCTGTATTGTTCTCTTAAGACACAAATTGAAGGAAACACGCGAAAATACTCAAAAAATTCCGGTGTGTACCACCAGTAGTACACGTAGTACACGCCTTTATTTCTGTCTGTATAGCTCCCTTCAGAATAGATGTGGAAAAAAAACCCACAAAATTGGGATATTGGGACTGTAATACTCCCTTCAGTCACAAATTGTGGAAAATCACACACGTGAAATCACACAAAAAAATACGAAAAGAGGTGTACCACCTGTGGTACATGTCAAAAATTTACGTGTATATGTCTGAACACCTCCATTCAGGCTCAAATAGAAAAAAAAATAAACACATAGAAAACTCCAAAACAGGTATGTACCACTGGTAGTACACGCCAAAAATCTACGTATTTGTCCTAGAACAGATTTGTTAAAACTAAAATTGAACGAAATATGTTTCACGAGAAATATTCCTTCCTGAAAGTTATAGCTTTCCCGAGAGAGTCTTCTCATTTTTCCTTTTATTTTCAGGAGCATCGGTCATAACCTAATCTCCTCAATCGATGGCGATACATTTCTGCGGCTTCAGGAACTGATTGAATTGTAAGCGAATCATTCTTTTTTCCTCTCGACAAAGGGCATATTTCCTCAATTTTCTAACTATTTTATTTTCTTTTATCCTTATCATTTTCATTATCCTTGTCACAAGTTGTGACTTTTCCTGTCAAATATTTATTCATTTTCGTTGAAGTGCCATTTGCATTTGAGGATTTCAGTGATGAAATTTTAACATTTCAGGGATTTGAGCAACAACAAAATTAGCAACCTCAACGCAAAGTGGTTTCGAGCACTCTACAATCTTACAACGTTGTAAGTATTAGTATTTTCCTCGAGGAAAATTCTAAGGAAATTCATCTTGTGCACTTATAGTTTCATTAATTACGATGAAAAGTTTGCCAACGCATAAGTTTTCGCTAATTTTCTTATAATTTTGTATCATTGGCAGTATTGTGACACAGAGGGCGTGCGTCTCCAAGAAATGTGGCGTTCGAGAGGTTTTTGATTTAACACTATTTATCTAATTCGCTTGGCATTTATTTATTACTCGTTTAGTGATATCTACCGGAGATAAAGTAAATGGTACTTACCATTTAATGACGGACATCTCAGAGTAGTATGGAGACGACGCAGAAATTGGTGATGTATGGTGATGTATTGGTGCTGATGGGCTTCAGCTGGCTGGTAGTTGGAGGTTGAGGATGACTACGGGTGGCACAATATGAACTCACGAATGTTTTAACTTAACGTATATTAATTGACAGCAAAGCAAAGTTACAGCGAACTACAAGCGATCATGACTACTAACTATTCTGTGACGGTGGTGGTGACTGATTGGTCAATGACGATTTGGACAGCGTGGTGACGAACAGTGAACTGACTATACTCATCTAACTACCATGATATCTACCTGGGATAAAGTAAATGGTACTTACTATTTAATGACGGACATTTCAGAGTAGTATGGAGATGACGCAGAGATTGGTGATGTAGTGCTGACGGGCTTCGGCTGGCTGGTAGTTTGCTGGTTAGCTGTTGAGGATGACTTCGGGTAGCACAATATGAACTCACGAATGTTTTAACTTAGCGTATATTAATTGACAGCAAAGTAAAGTTACAGCGAACTACAAGCGATCACTACTAATAACTATTATTAACTATTCTGTGGTGGTGGTGGTGACTGATCGGTCGATGACGATTTGGAAAGCGTGGTGACGAACAGCGAACTGACTGTTACCGAACAGGCCGACCAGTGTCGACTCAAGGCCACGACTCAAGGGCAGTAGAGTCGTGAATTTATATACTGATATCCTCCCATTTGAAGATGGGTACTTCCTTGGTTGCCTCGTGGAGCGCATTTTTACCGTCGCCTGTTTTTCATGTTCCTGTTGTGTATGCGTTTTGGGACAATCAAAGTTTTGTTTCCTTTGTGTCCAGTTCAGACAATTATCCACCTTTCCTCTCAGTCACATTAACATCAAAATCTATTGGATATGTCTAAGTCTACGAAACATCCTAATCTACACAAAGAAATCTCTTGTCCAAACGTTCCAGATGTAGTTATCCAAAATTATATTGTGAATTCTTAATCAACTTTATCGCATTCGCGACAGTATAAGTGAAAATATGTCTACCGGCGCCTCCACCAAAGTCATTTTTACTTATTTCAGGCATTAAACCGGCACCTCCACCATATTTAATAAGTTTAAATCTATTTTTTGTGATAGTTTCACATATTTTTTATCATTTAGATAATATTTATATAAATTTCCATGATAATTCATGTTTTTTGCAATGGTATAAACTTTGTTTTCATCATTTTCTTTAAAGACATCTTCAAGGAAATATAATAACCCACATCGATATATCTTCCTGGTTAATAACATCACAACCACCATCGAATAATAATCACTCGAATCAATCACATCGAATCATTGCACGGTCCACATCACAAAGTGGATTAATTGCAAATGACGATAATTGCCGCACCAAGGAGGGCAGCAACATACACAATACGACACATACGACATTAGATGAATATCAGCGCGGAGAAACGGCTCACGATGGCAACAATCCACTGAATGATGGCAAATTTCCAGCAGGATTACGCCAACTGGGAACATTATCCCTGGCAAATAACCGAATTGAATGGATGCAGGATAATTCGTTCGCAGATGCACCAATGGCTGGAAGTTTGATTAATTTGTAAGTAAACTAATTATATTATGCAAATTCACTTCATCTGAAATATTTATCAGTAATTTATAGAATTGTATAAATATTCATATTGATAATATTAAGAAATATTGAAAAAAAACCTATTTATAAGTCAAATTCACGAACTTATATTTGATTTATAACGTATTCCGGCGCCTCCACCAAAAAATGAACTAACCCCTTAAACTGAAGATTCCTTGAACCTGCGCCATCCTTGAAAACTCGATCTTTGATCTTTGACACTTTAAACTTTCCTTGTTTTTGCTACTAGTCTTAGTTGTAACATGAATATGGTCTCATCATCTCGCCGTGGAGAAAAGTGATCCACACTTGATCCTGTTCTTGATCCTGATTCTTGCTCCTTATCCTAATCCTCAGATATCTAAGACTTTCCTACGATGGTCTAGCGTCTTCTCAACTCTATTAAGTTTAAAGCTTGTGTAACAAGTTTCAGATTACAGTTTTCGACCAATAGTTTGATATCAAAGTAATGTGTTTGATATGCTACACTTATTAATCCTTGATACTACATTATGGAAGATGATATAATATTGGTAATTGTGTAAATATCGTTTTATATTCAGGGCGGTTTTATATTCACTAAATTTTCGATTAGTGTATGTTTGGCTGCATATCCTCCAGTTTGGTTATGTATTCATTAAGGCACGACTTGGCATTTGGGTGAATAGCATCACGAATTTGATATCAAAAGCAAGAATATATAAAGGATATAGAGGAAAGCAAAGGAGAATAGGGTGAAAGGACAATGTCTTAATTAAGACAAGGGTTAAAGATTGCATTAATATTCATCTCAACTATGACTCATTTTAATTAATTGAGTATTATGTTGTCAAATATAATTTAACCTAAAAACTTATAAATAATAGTAGTAGTACACCATTGTATCAGTCTACTTATCAACAATAGTCATTTATATTCTATTCCGCTCTCTCCACTTCTGACGTAATGTAATACTGACTTGAATACATTCAAATAAAACTCTCACCGTTGGATACGAAGAGACACGTTCGCAAAGAACAAAGAACAAAAGGTTAAAAACGGTTAGAAACCGTTAAGAGGCGGATGCAGGTATTGCTCGTCAGTAAGAGTCCTTACTGAGGACGAGAACCAACGGTGGTTGGTGACGGCGGCCCCTCAGGAAAGCGTAAAAAGGCAAGAGGTGCATCATTCTTGTATAAAAGGTCCGGGCTCGCGCAAATAAAGAGAGACGACGGGTAGTCGTCCACCAGCAGTCCAACGAAAATGGTCGCAGCATTGTGGTGTGCGCGACTGAAAGCGTATATACTCTATGCCGCTTTCTACAATTCGGATATAATGTAATACCGATATGAATACATGCAAATAAAACTCTTACTGGCGAAAACCGATGGATTCGATGAAGCACGTTTGCAAAGAACAAAGAACAAAAAGTTAAAAACGGTTAGAAACCGTTAAGAGGCGGATGCAGCTGTTGCTCGTCAGTAAGAGCCCTTACTGAGGGCGTGAACCAACGGTGGTTGCTGACGGCGGCCCCTCAGGAAAGCGTAAAGAGGCAAAAGGTGCGCTATTCTTGTATGAAAGGTCCATGCTCGCACAAATAAATAGAGACGACGGGTAGTCGTCCACCAGCAGTCCAACGAAAATAGTCGCAGCATTGTGGGGTACGCGACTAAAAGCGTCGGACGGCTGATGTTCATAATACTTACATATACATAAACACAAATAAATAACTTAAACCAACGAGTCCCCTACAATATTCTCAAACCACCTCCACATTTCGCCTCCTCATCCTTTTCTCTGCTACTGCTCTCATCATCATTTTCACCCCTTTCCGAAAAGAGAACCCATAGTCACCTTTCCGTGTTAAATACCCAATATCCCAATAATAGTTTTTATACTCCCATATAATTATAATATTATGTTAATTATTTTATTATTTTCAAAACTTTTGGCGAAGCTGCCGATGCCAGTGAGGCAATTTGTGAGGAAAATTCTACACATTTTAGAATTTCGTTGATTTCATTTTCATAATTAACAATTAACACACTTATAAAACTCTTCTAATTATAAGTAAAATTCCAAAAACTGTTGCAATTACAAAATTACAACATACTATCTCCTCTTCTAAGGTACTTGTAAACTTGTAAAACTTTAACACTCTTTTTGAGGACGACAACTTGTGAATGTCGAAATTGCACCAGCAAATGCACTACTAAAAAGTAACAACGTAAAAGTTGCTGCGAAAAAAACGCGACCCACTTTCCGGAATTTCCCGCTGCGTTGTTAGAAAAAGGTAACAATGGCTGTTATCACGAATATCTATGAAAGAAAATGTGCCATAGCAAATTCCACTCACTGAATGTGCTCAGTGTTTTCAGGAATTTACTATGAACCGACGTAATTGAATTTTTTTGAAAGGGTTTTTGGGAATTTAAATTTTTATATAATTAATCTATTTTAGGGGAGTAAAACAATATTAAAGTAATATGAAATTTGTTAAATTATTATATTATGAGAAAATTGCTGTAACAACGCGGATTTAGGTTAAGTTTAGTTATAACCTTCACTTCACTGAAGTTTTCGTGTTAGAGGAACATATAGTTCATAAACAACTTCATTAAATGTTCCACCTCGAAATATACTGCTGCGAGCAGCCCGCCTGTTCACTACCCGTTCGTTGACGGAAAGAAGTTGACACGTCGAAATATGGATTGTGACTAACTTTATTTTCACAAATTTACAATAACTTCGGCTAGGGTTCACACCCCACACCACTTTCCCCCCACAATCTTCCACCTCATGAACCTACCCTGGGCCAATTCGAGCACACCTCGCCTAGCACTCGCTCTCCCTCTCTCTCTTAACTCACACAGGGTGTGCCCAGAAAGTCTTACAATCTTCTCTAGTCTATCGAGGTCCGTGTCAAAGAGTCCCTGATCGGCAGGGGATCCATTGAAGGGTGAAACGTAGCCACGAACATGACCACACAAATTTTATCAATTTTATCATTTTTAAATTGTCCATTTTTAAATTATCCTATTAAATCAGCAGAATAGTCCAGACTTCCAAATAAAGTCGTTATCGGCCGGACTCTTGCTATTTTGACATCATGCACCATTAGTAGTTAAGTCATTAGTACGTGTCAGTAGATCTAGAGTTAGAAAATAAAGTAAAGTTAGTAGTCATATGGATTTCATCGTGGTCACATGTCGACGCTGTCTTGCTACCAGCGTCATATACGAAATTTCATAGCACATCCTGATATTAAAGGAAAATGATTTCGTATTACTTATCAAATGATAAGGCTTGCCGCATTGTAGAGGTCGGAGTTCGTCTAGATCACTGGTGTTAAGCAATGTTGGGCGTAGCTACACGTTGGATGGGCGATTCGAAATTTCAATTTCAATTAATTAATTTCTTTGTAAATTCATTAATAAATGATTACATGTTCTTCTTTGATATGTCAATGCAAGCTAATCTGGGGTCGTTCAAATAAGACTGTATAATAGTAGTTGTCTGAATCAGTTAGGAAAAATCATCACTAAGTACTTGCTCTCAAATATAATAAAAATTCATCTTTATTCCATATTCTTCATAAAATGTATTAATATATACACATTTCCGAAATATGTTCATGCCCGGCGCATCCACCAAACATTAAAAAAACGTTCATTCCTTTATTTCTTTCAGAGATTTATCAGGAAACCGCCTAAGAACCCTAACAAATCGAACTTTTACTGGCCTCAACAATCTGTTAGTTTTGTAAGTACTTGTTTCTAATTTTCAAGACAAAAGTATTACATTTTTTTCAAACTCTTAAAACGAAAACCGTCTAATTGTAAAAAATGTAATTAAATGAAACTCAAGCACACTCACTCTGCGATGGTGTGTGCATTGAAATCCATTGAAATTAATTAAATTCCAAGCTTGAAACGACAAAAAACCACAAACAGCCAACGTTTCCCAAATATATTTAATTGTTAATGGCAATTAAATATTATTATGGCATTGTAGTTTGTTGTTTGTAGTTTTGATTGACGGTTTTAGAACTGAGACGTAATGTATTGTGCTATGTTGTGCTTCGTTTTGCAGGAAATTAAATCAAAATCATCTGCGATATATTCACGCTGATGCCTTCGTGTGGATACCTAATTTAACTTCCTTGTGAGTTAATTTGTTGTATAATTACAACGCCCGTGAGCGGTTGCTCATAGTCGTATGGCATAGGTGTAATAGGTGCAAGTTGGTATTAATTACGTAATTTTGTAGGGATTTGCAGAACAATGAAGATATTACTGTTACGGCGTCGTTGTTTTATCCTATGGCGGAATTACATCATTTGTAAGTAGATTTATTGATTGTATTATTGATAGTTATTGATGGTGTGGAGTGTGATGGTTGATGATGAGTGATAGAGAGTTGATGATATATCCACAGTTTATTACAAGTCAGGTACGAAACGTTTGCAAACACACAACAAATAATATATCTATCCCCCGATTTACGTGGTACTTGTTTTACACGTTTTCGCTTTTACACGGTTTTCCAAATAAGTTTTTTTGAGAATATGTTACGGTCCGTTTCTGCAAAGCAGACAAGCAGACCCCAAGGCCTCTACGTTGGGGTCGAAACGTCCTCAACCTATTCTCAAACTTTAAATGGGTTAGATATCTGGCTTGCTTAGGTTGAAGCCATG
>JAODAC010020000.1:0-19490 GCA_027575185.1 Mimaenictus wilsoni | reverse complement strand
AATGTTTGTCTAAACATATATGTTAACCACTTTTTACCCGCTATGGAACTACCCCCCACTTGTGCCCCTGTTTAGTTTAATGGGGGGGGGGGGGGGGGGGGGGGGGGGGGTAGGAATTCGAAAATGAATTCCTCACGAGTTTAACCTTTTCGTTCATTGTGTATCTTATATAAGCGAGACATAAGATAGGCTCTGAGGCATGGCACAAAAAAGATTGGGAAACGTTGATTTAGTTCATCAAACGAGTTTTTTTACGTACCTTTTTGGAAAAATAATGTGAAAAGCCTTATTTGTTTGAAAATGATAAAATTGTTGATAAAATCAAATTACTCCTAACTTTCTTAATTATTTTCTCTAGACCAGCGGTTTAACCTTTTCTTACTACTCTACCCATTTTCAGGGTGGTTATCTGGTTGTACCCCTCTATAATATATTTCCAATTATTAGTAATTCAAGGGGCATTCTCCCCTTTTTTGGTGACCCTCGTCGGAAATGGTGGATTGGGAGTGAGAATGCAGTCCCCTATGAGTTTAACCAGCGTCAAGGCTACACCTGGTGGAGGACCGATGCTCTAAATCATACCTCTTATTCACTCGTCGCAAATGTCTTGTCTTCATGGCAATCATCCGGGGGCAAGATAAAATTATCTTACAAATATATTTAAATATGCAACCCCATATTAATAATTAGAACTCCCAGAGACAACCCAATGAAAATGAAACTTTCCAACAACTTCACAGGCAGTTTCACTAATTCATTTCCAATGTGCAGTAACCGTAAGTGTTAAATCAATTCATCGGAGTAAAAACACTAGGCAATTATAACAACCATTCGCACTCCCTAGCAAACCAGTTCCACAGAATATAAGTGTTTCAGCTAGCTTATTAGCTAACTACCTAAATATACCCACTGACAAGAAAATGTAGACGAGGATACATAATAGAAAAGTAGCAGGTGCATTGGCAGCGAGAGTACGGTGCCACACCGAACAATATGAAAAGTACATCGCACCGCCCAAAGTGCGCTTGTAAAAGCACGCAAAAGGGTGCGGACGTTTACCCCATGGCAACATGTATTAAACCCAAGACAGGCATAAAACAAGCTATATAATGAAAGCACGCAAGCCTTCTGCAAATTCATTAAAAGTATTAAAGGGCATTAGACTCTGCGCGAAGACGTTAAGACTTTATAAAATATAATCCTTTCGGCAGCAGGATACAATTTCGTAATTTCAAGACTCTTAAAAGTTTATACTAATAATATAAAATCTGTAAATATCACTGTATTAAACATAAAACACATGTTTCTCTAATGTTTGTTTCTTTGTTAAGAATTAAGTGTGAGAAAAAGTGTGAAGACACTGTGCAGAAGTTAGCAGAACATAATAATTATACGTTTTTCATTAAAGGAGTTTTTAAGTTGTGTTGATGTGTTAGTTATTAGATATAGTGAGCAAAACATCTTTAGGATTTTCTCAGTATTGTATACAGCTAATACTCACTTAATCTTATCTTCTTGATGGTATATGTCAGAGGTGATGTTTAAATTGCATTTTAATAGTGTTATTGTTGTATGTGGACCTTTATCCATGTTAATGTGCCATAATAAAGAAAAATGTGATCTAGAATATATAATAATTTATATAAAAATATCTTGGGGTGTTTATCCTGGCAGCAGATTTAACTTTATTACATATTCGAAGAAGTGGCACTAGGATTTGACTAGGTGCTGGGGCTGTTTTTTTCTGCTGAAAGACTCCTAACTACACTAAATCCTAACCTAACTCTACCCTCACGAGATAGGGGACTTTGGACGATGCTCAGTTTTGTACTCATCGAACGGTGTGTCTTCATTACATAACTGGCAACGGTCCGTATTAGATATGCAGAGGTTGTCGTTCAAATCTATTCGGAGGCATTATTACATTCTCTTTGAATTAATACAAATATTTCGTCGCCTATCAAAGTTTTTTTCCTATATACTATTATATCCTTCGCATCCAGTCTGCTCTCGGCGCTTTAAAGCTCGCTCCTAGTGCAATCAGGCCTTATTTTCCAATTAATATTTCCAATTAATTCGTGATTTTATATCTTTAATTGCCCATCAATTATTCATCATCATGATCATGATTCGCTAGAGTTCAAAAATGAAAAATGAAAATTCAAAATGAAAATATCGTGATTTCGAATCCAAATAAAACATGTTGGAATATCTCTAAAATAAATCTCAATAAATAATGGATATGAGAATTATATTCGAAGAATTTCTTCGTTGCTCATTTGTTTCTTGTAATCTTTTTTCATAACTTCGAGAATTCACACAATTATTCAGATGATTTATCTCTCCTATATTCAACAGTTTCATTATTAGTTCAATTGACACACTTCAACGAAAAGTTCAGCATAATTTGATAGTGAAACATGGACTATAACTTAATATCACCTGCAATAAACCATTACATAACTGAAATTACTATTAAAGGCAAGCAAATTACCAATAATTTATCAAGCAATTTAATTTTCTTCTTCACTTAACATGCATTTAATGATATCAATAAATTTTTAAAATTATTTAAAACTTTGGCAAGTCAAAAGCAAATCAATTGTTTATGCAATATATTTATTTTTACATTAGCTTATGCCTAATAATTATGATCTGTTAATACGCTCTTTCATTACTCATTTATTGCCTTTGTTGATATTACATATCGATTAAATGCATTCATATAGTTATTAATTTAACATTTTAATATTGCAATAGTTTAATATAGATTGTTATTCAGAAAATTGTGAAATTAGATTGCATTCTTGCGTATATGTGGCACAGGTGATGCGACAAATATGTGTAATAGTTTTTAATAACATGTTTCAATTGAGAGAAAAGATTGTCAAGGTTTTTTCAGACATAATTGATATGCTGATTGTTTCAGGCGTTTTAAGAGGATTGCACGTGTGATATCTATTAGTAGCCATCGGGCATTTTGTTGTTATTCTGCATATTTCGAAAGTGTTTTGCATTTATTCATGTTTTTTTTTTTACATTGGAATTTAATTAAAAGCATCAATCTTGTCAGGGTATATTTAGTATGTTATTCATATGTATTTACATGTCCTGTTATAAGCGGGTTTAGGAGTAAAATGTTGCTAAGAGTGAATATTTAGTTGCCAAGACGTTGATCATTTACACTCATTTGTTCTGATCAATGGCTGATTGCGGTGGTTGCGATTCCGTGGCACTGTAAGTTTGAGCATCCCCCTTTTTATTAAGCGGTTAGGAATTGACAAATACTTTATTGATATTGAACAAATTTGATATCAGATACCAAATAGGTATCATATCTTATGGTATTGGCTGGTTTTGGGCTAAAAACTTGGTGCATTTTTTAAAGTCTATGGTAATGGTGAAGTGCGTGACGTAGCGTGGTAACGCAGAGGTTCCGGGTTCGATTCCCGGTATCGGTATATATAAGACACTTTCCACACTTTCCCAAGTTCTGAATAAGGCGAGGAAGGTTGGGCGATGGGCCTGCAATTCATCCCCGTTAAAACAAACATATGCTAATCCACGTACGGTGAGACCCGATCAGGCGGGGTGAAAGCTAACGTGTTCGGAAGGCTTTAAAAACGCTATACAACCGAAAAAACAAATCTATGGTAATTTGGCAATAATTCAAACTAACAATATAAAGATAGTAAGTAGGAACGAGTAAATGGGGGAATAAGTAATGTTTACTTTGTCCTAAAAGTTTTATAAAGTTGCTGGATAATGTTATTCCTACCCTCTAACGTTTTTCTGCTTCCTGAATATACTTTATGAAAATTCAAACTGTTTCCACAGCTTGAGGGAACTTTGTGAAATTTACTTATAATCACACAAAGTTTTTCGATGAACGATGCTGAACATTATAAATGTTCATGCTGACAATTTCAGCAGGATGACGTATTTGAGAATAAAATACCAAATTTATTATGCAATTTTTTTACGTTTTTAATACAGTGAAATCTGTCCTGTACGGAAACTCACTAATTATTTTATTCCGTTTCGGCGTTCCGCGTAATACAGGTCAATTTATATTACATACATCACGTTAATCAATGGACCTGTATTTTTTACGTTTTATTAGATTAGTTTCCAAGAACTGAAGGTTCCGCATGCGACAGCTTCCACTGAATATTAGTAGCTTGATCCCGAGTAATTTACAAAAGTGTTCGTAACTTTGGATTTTTACGTTACAAATACAAAAACAATGATTCTCTAAAAGCATTTCAGCAAATATTTCTATTCTATTCAACCTTGCATTGCTTCTTTTACACATAATAAGATAGAACATCCTCACAAATATAGCTGACTCATGCTCTAATTTTAGAAGGACGTACTTATTATGACATTATTACTTAATAAGATATCAATGAAACCACTCTTCTGCATATGCATTATACATAATAGTATACTATATGATGATGGCACCATTTTGCGAATAGTGCATTTTAATTGTTTGCAGTATAGAATAGATGCGCCTATAGACAGGCTAATCTGACTCAGCTGATGTGTTATAAATTTATGCACGGTCATAACAGCAAGTAGAAATGTACTCCATTCGGTGCACTCTACCCTGAATGACGCTAAAAATAACTGGAGCTTGAAAACGCTACAATTTACTAAACAAGTTTGCTACCAACATGCAACTGCATATCTTCAGTAAATAAATAAAATTCGCTTTCCTTTCAACGCACCGATTAACAAGTGTTCAATCATTTTATTTTTATCCAGTACTTTCTACTTTATCCGGTTACTGTTTGCTATGACTTTGAATAATTTCATGGAAATTGCATTCTTTTTTGTAGATCTATTTTGATCGCGCATAATTTGCGTATGATTCATGAATATAAGGTACAACAAGCCAGCGAAGATATTCGTATATATAGTAAACAGTAGTATTCTCTGTTTGCGTTCCATTTGTGCGTGCTGGAAGTCTACGGCGTTACATCCGCGCCGGTAATTACCCAAAGCTAATGAAACAAATTACGAAAATCGTTAGTCCTGCGTTACTGAAGTGGATACGACTATTAGGTGGTGTGTGTGGCTTTTCCGAGTGTAATGAGGCATTCATGTCGGAAAAGCTGTCAAGGATTATTACATAATGTTTATCATAATTAATATTAATGTTTTTCTTGGATGTCTTTAGGATATGGTAACAAAGGTGACATATATAGGTCTTATACTCGTTCTGTGATAAGTACTCATAGTCGAATCTTGATGGAATGATATTCTTAAAATATTTGGTTGAGTATATAAAAACCTGCCTTTGAGCTTTAATTAACATTGATAGTCATTTCCTCGTAAATCAGCTACAACTAACTGTTGAGACAGGACTGGTTGAGACACAGACCGGAATACTGTAAAAAGAATTTTAATCCGTAATTTCTAGTGAGGGACTATGAAAACCACAGGAAACATTGATGGTTATTCAATGCAATATAACGAAAGTATACTTTCAACCAAAAAAATCTATTAAATATCATTTTCATCTATTAAATATTAGTTAAAATAGAATCAATTGTTTGTCCCAAATTTAGAGGTATCCTGATAGAGAGAGTGCAGTTCACTGCTTATATTAAAATCTGATCTGAGCTTTAACTTGCATTGACTAAGTCATTTACCCATAATTCACCAAAACTATAACCAATTATCACTACAAGACTGTGACACGTATTGACAGACCGATACATTGTCAGAGTTTTGAACTGTAGTTTGTAATGACGGGATATGGACATTAATGAAATATTTCATGGTTCAAGAAAAAATAACCAAACATAACTTTCAGAAACATGTATAAATATCATAAGATGTCGTGAGGGCGAAAAATATTAATTTAGGGAATATACATCTCTGATTGCACAGCCCGAGGTTTACCAGCAAACATAAATGGACGTCTCATGCAATATTTTTGTTCATCTTCAGTTTTCTTCCACGAATATGGACTTTAAGTATAAAACGATGAGTTTCTGGAAAGTTGTCAGAACTAACTACATAATATATATCATAATTAATATTAAAGTTGATTTCTTTCCTTTCCTCAGCATCTTTCAAGTTAGACTAGTATCAAAGTCGACAGTTAAAGCTCTTTAAATTGTAATCGTCTTTAAGTAGAGAGGACGCGTTAAGGTGACAATGAAATATGCACGGTTCGTTAAAGGTGACACTTTGGGAAGATGATTAAACGTTGGACGCACTTGGTTAACTGCTAATGCCCTAAAATGTACATCAACCTGTCGCCGGAAGAGTGAAAATAGACGGAAGAGAGACGAAAAAAACTGGCTCGAGCCATTGTCGAAGGTTTATTGAATAGGGCATGCAGCTGTAGGTGGCAGGCGTCTTAAAATACCTTTTTATGTCTAGGACTTGAACACTTTTGAAACGAAGGGTCACCTGTAGACCCAGCACCACGGAAGAGGGCAGGCAGGTAGGTTGATGCAGGCGTAATAAATTTGACTTTGGAGGGCTATTATTATATTCAAGATAAAATCAAGTTTATTCCGAGCTTTCTTTTTTTATCTGATATTCGTTTATTCTTATATTTTGCAACGTTTTCCGGAATATAAAGTTTTGCGAGTATGGCTTAACAGCTCGCTGGGGGAAATTTCTGCGTTTTCGCATGTTGTCGGTTTGTTAGGATTTGCACGCAGTGTTCGTGTTAAGTCGGCTGGGATGAATCCTCGGTACCCGTGGGTCCTTGGCCGTGCGATAACTGGCAACATGCCTACAACACGAACTCATGCGTAGATTCATCTCCCCACAGGCTAATAGAAAAAAGAGGGCACGAGTGCGGCAGTTTTCTTGCGCTGCGTTTCCACTCATCGCTCCTGCAGTAGGCCATCCATCAACACACCGCATACGACAGGAAAGTCTGGTGCAGGGTACTGCATCAACTCTCTGACTGTATTATTTTATGGATGAGAGGGACAGAAAACAGAGAGAATTGGAGTCTGGGAGGATATGGAACGTAGGGAAGTTTGTGCAATAGCTGCCAATGTGGCATCTCCGTACTTTTGTATACATTAGGGGGAAAATAAAGGCGACTAACAATAAGTCTAAAACCTTGTGCGGTAATTTACTTTGATAATACAATTTTACGTCAATTTTCCTGGTGGAGATAGATGAGGAGAGGAAAAAGAACTGGGTATAAAATAATAGAAACTTTTGATGGTTATATTGTGTAGACTATTTACCTTTAATCATCACTGAAGAAGCTTGCAGTATGTAACATTTTAACAAACTTTATCCTGATACCTATCACTTGTTTCAATATTTACACTGGGTTTAGAAATAGGTTTTATATGAAATTTTAATCTATATAATTCATATGTTGCAATGTCAAGTTTCTGATGGAAGGACTTGTTAGTTATGATATCTCCTCTCACTATTGCGACATTGTTGGTTGACATACCACGGTGATGTCACTATACTAGTATAACTAGGAATAAAATCTAGTTTGATCCGCTTTTAGAAAATAGTGAAACAATTCAGGAATTTTTGTAATAGATGTTGATCTGCTGAAATAGCTACTGGGCAGATAAATCGATTTCAGGGACGAACATAATGATTATTCTCGCAACCAAAGGACTTACGGGGGAATATACGTCTAGCAGGTAAGCACAGGAATTTTTGTAATATAGGGAAACTATATGATAATTGTATGGTTTTGTTAGCTAAAAGTGTACGCTTTCGAGAACATTTTAAGCTTTTTTTATTATTTTAAATTTGCAAGATATTTAGAAGATAACAAACTTTAAGAAAATAAAAATCAAACTTTTTAGACCCTGCTAAGTGAATATTATTCTCCCTTAGGTAGATAAGTTAAGCAAATTAAGTTTAACTTGCTTTTTTGATTTGTACTTTAAATTTTTGAAACTGAAAACAACTCTTCCTTGTTGCGATTTTATCTATTTTATTTATCGGTGATAATTTTTAAACAAGAAATTAAAACCGAAATATTCGATCTTCAAAATCGAGTTTATAAACAAACCATAGGTATGTTGAACTCCGTTTTGAATAGAAATTTGACAAGCCCAACTTGGAACAACATTAACCATCGTATATAACCAAAGAGTGAATCATGTCTTTCTTACTCAACACAATGAATCAATCATTAATTCGAAAAAACCATGCCACTTCCGACTGTTTCCACTCAATACACTGCATTACTTTCCTGTTACTATTTTATAGACTGCATAGTTGACTTGTATGTAATTCCTATGAAATCATGATTTCTCTATGTGTTCAAAATTGTTAACTAATGCAATTTCGTCTACGGCTGTGAATTAGGATTACACACACGTTTATGTGGTTATGTCTGCCTGGATGGCCCCGCTGCTAGCCTGCAGACGGTTTGGTGTGGGCAGTCTGCATTCAACTCTGAATTAAAGCCCAGAGATCCGGTCAGACTCAGGCCAGGCAAGGATTAACCGGCTGCTGCTCCAGGCCATCTCCAGCCGCGTCGGCGTCAGGGGCCACCACACACGCGTTTGCGTATTGCACAATTCATAATCCGGATTCTCTCGCTGCGCGCTTCACATTCACTTTCATCGGTATGCTGCGCACGTTTGATTTTACTACAGTGCCGCTGCTGCAGCCTGCAGGCATTGCGCACATTTCACATCTGTGCAAACTGCATACTATACTAGTCTAGTAATCCCTAGACTGCAATTGCTTTTTCATGACGCAGATATCTGAACACGTTCATTTTTGTTGTGGTTTAATATGATTTTCCCTTAAATTAAGGGTGAGATTGCCCGAAGCGGGAATTGAATGCAAATTTGGGGATTCCTGGTGAACACACCCGGTAGCAACGGTGTGGATGGATTCTGGTAGATGAATGAAGGCGAGACGCAATCGATAAGCGTATGGCGTATCGTGCTCTGTCGCACTTGCAGCTCTCGTACGTCGGTTGTTGTAGTGGTTTGGTTAGGGCGGCGGCACCGGTGGTGGCGGCGGCACCGGTGGTGGCGGCGGTATGGCGGCAGACAAAGGCCGGCGACCATACGCATTGTATGCATTCCATACACGCGCCCACCTACTTCAAACTTCTCCGCCGTCACAACAGCAGCGATATGATGGCATTAAATGTCGATAAACTTGCTGGATAAACATAGAATGCCTTCCGGAGTTAGTACCTACTTAGTTTATTCGAGATTATCATTGAATTATCATTTAGTGCATGTGCTAGGAGGGTGAAAGAGCTATGGTAGCTAATTAAGCCTTAATTGATAGTAATCCCTCTATGTTTTGTTTTCCAAGAGTAGGAGTGATTCCGGGATGTCAGATGGAGGGAAAGGGAAGTCAAAGTTTGGAACAAGATCAATGTCATCAGGATTTGTTAATTTATAATCATTGTGATTGTAGATCTTCCATATGTTAACCTTAAAGAGGTAACCAGATTCTAAAAGTGTAATGGTATAAGTTTAGCGACCCTGGAAGGCAGTGATTTATGTTTATTTAGAAATAGTTCCTAGTATTCATAGCCAGTCACTCGGATCTTCCAATTGGCCTTTGATACAGCCACAAACGATCGAGGAAGTTTGCATTGATCTAGGGTAGAGGTGTCCAAACTACTGCCTGCCAGATGATTTCATTCGGCGCGTGGATTATTCTTGATTCTAGTCTTCACAAGAAACTGAAACTGGACTAGGTATATATTCGTAGAAATATTGGGCTACATACTAGGATTCCGTCGAAATGAATGAGCTAAGAAGTTTCTAAAAGCAAGGCCATTATCCCACAATGGAGGTGAATGTCAACAAATATTGACCCTTTATTTTTACTAGTTCCGAACAGATTATGATGGTTATCCTTTATTATTGATCTATTTTAAAATAACTTACTACGATTCTTCTGTCAAAACATGTTTAAGTCTGTTTACAACCACATTTTCTATACTGCATACATAATAATAAAGAAATTACTCATAATTACACATGTCGAATATTCGCGTAGGTATAAAAATCACGTGTAGCATACAAGTGGTAAGGTGTGTTCCACCGTTGACATGCAATGCCTACGATACCCTTCTCACCACTCGCCCATCTTCAAGAACTCCTCAATTATTGCTATTGTCTCCGCACATGTTCCGTGCCTTCAGGGCTGAATCCTTTGTTCACAGCTTTGTTTATGCATGAACTTTCATTGCATACGTCTGGTGCCTCCACCACTCCATCCTCAACTTGTTCAAATATTCCAGCCATGTGTAGACACACTTCCTTAGTGATTTACTATATACGCCGACGTTTTGTTTCACTGTTTGCTTATTTGTGTACGGTCTTCTCTTATCTAGTATTCTCATACCATTCGCACCGTGTTTGCATTGTATAGGCGTACGCCTTTGAAGCATCTTGACGATGTACCGTAAGTCAGTAAAGTTAAAATCTTCCAGACAGGTAAATTGTATAATTTCAGCGAGAATATTAAGAGGGTACACTTTATAGAAGCGATTGAGCTTGATGTTTTGATATGCAAAGTTTCAAGTCACGTGAACCCAGACTGTGCGACAGACCAGACAGGAAACGCGTAAAGATATCATTCTGTCCTCATCCTGTGGCGGGCGTTTTGTGGATATCGGCGGTATGCTGTTCTTTTGTTTCTTCTAGTTTTTTGCTTCCACTTTATGCAGCAAATGAAGGGAAAGCAAGCAGGTCACGTCACGCATCATGTGGTAGTGTCACATACTCATGAGGAACAATTGTTTCATGGGTTTCCTTCTTGGAAGGAAGTACTCATTTTTATCTATGTTTTATGACAAACCTCTTTAGGGATGTAGTTTTACAAAAATTTTATAGTGTATAAAACTGTTACGAATTCTTCTAGTGCAAAGTTATTTATAATTTACTTATGCATGTAATTTTTAAACCGTTTTTAAGCAATTCCATCAAATCGAAAACTTCCTTGAGGTTAGATACTAAATTGTCTACTTTTATTTTGGCACACTTAACTATTTCAAACTTTGGTGATAAACAATGAAGAAAATTTGACCCACCGCGAATGGGGACCAAATTTTACATTGACATTGAACCAAGATAAAACATGGGACGTAGGATCGCGTGGAGACCCTTGCAGTTGGCCAAACTACAAATGGAGCATATTTAATATAGGACAAAACGGGTCCCCTTGGGACAGTATGATCAATGAAAATATATACTTTTTTTTAATACTTCACGAGTAAAAATGAATATCTCTTCTTTGTAGTAGGGCTTATGCCCGATTTTGTCATGAAGCTTCCTGGGATGCACAGGTCCAGTTTTACAAATAACTTAGGTGGCCTGCCCAAAGATCTGGGTCGGATGTTTTAGCCCATTTTCGTAGCCGGCTATTTTCTGCCCCCCACGAGATATTGTTTGTTATTTGTATGCTTTGTTCTTACTCTATCTTTTGCGTATGTTAATATGCAGCCTGTTTACTACGCCTACAATTTCACGGAAAACTGGTTAAAATAACTTCCCAGTTCGATTCTTCTAATAATTTTTGATAGTAAGTGACTGTTTCAATTCAATCAACTTTCTTGAAATGAATTATAAGCTCGCAAATTATTATTGAGTTGCTCTACACTTCGCTTGATCACGTAATCAACCTTACTGCGCAACAAATCTAAATTGAAAACAATTTCGATTCTCACTGATTGCACATTCTTAACTCAAACTCCTAACATTGATGTGATGGACTTTGTTCTTGATTTGCAAATGATGTAGATGTCGAAATGACGTCTTAGCTGTAACTTATTCAATTCAAAGTCGTAAAGTCGATTATACATACTTTATGCGTTTTTAAACTATTGCGGTATAGCCAATGATGTGATCATAAAAAGTGGTCATTACAAGTTCGCATAACTCGGATGATTGTGTGTCAATCAAATCCTTCCTATTTTCAGCGAGACTCTCCATTGCTTGATTATTCCCAAAAGCTAACAATCAATCATTTTATGACTAATTTACGTGATTGCCTCTGGTTTTATGAGGTCGCTTCGTGTATTGCGTGCGCACATTTTTTACCAGTTTTGTTTTGACTTCTTATTCATCCGATTGCGTGCGTAACTTTCATTGGATTACAAAACATAGTTGACTGTCTTGTAAGTCAGACAGAGTTGTTGCTCTGCTGAAGTCTGCCAGTTTTGCAGCCCACGTTCATTGCGTTGAGGTGCATCTCTTGTACCGTTACAGTCGTTGGTTACCAACGCTACAGCTAAATTTAGCCACTGACACCAGCATGTTCTTGCCATCAACATTGCGACCAACCCATACACACCGTTACATACACTCACACGCCGATATGGTCATGATTAATGAAGTGTCTGCCGTGATTATGATTTTGCCAAGTATGTCCACAAAAAAGAGCTATACGAATTACTCCTGAATGTTGATGGTTATTTAGCGATTATTACATTCTTGAGCATTTTTCGCCAGTTTTTTTTCCGCTTTTGATACAGATCAAAAGCAGGATTATAGCTTGCTAACAATAAAGCGAAATGATATTATCATTGCGATTGTTATGTTTTATGTGGGAGTGTAGGGCTTGGGGCTTTCAGACAAATATGTTTGCTCGAATTTTACGAGCGGCGCTCAAAATGAGTGACACGCCAATGTACCTCGCAACTCGAATGTCTCACGATGGGGTCTTTGCAGACCCTTTTTGGTAAAAGAATTGGGGACTAAAATAGCGATCAATACCATGCGAGGAGGTGTGCATGTTACTAACCTAAGGCTATGCTGGCCTGCTTACTGTGCACATAGTCTGTCATCAAATTGTGTAGCAATCAAGTCCGGGAATAATCTGTGAGGAGAATGAAGTCCATGTGTGAAGAATGTGTGACCCCTTGTAGAGTTAGCATTGAGCCTGTAGTTGGAGGAAAGAGGAGAGAACTTTCGTTTGTGCATCATAATGGCATGAATCACACACGTGCTAAGGCGCCGCGTTGCTGTGTGTGAATTGATGTGAGACGAGATTAGGAAATTGAAAGAAAATTACAATTCTAGTAGCGAGGTGGTTACAATTGTAGGGATTCTTCTACTTGAAGGTCTTCTCTTATCAGATTTAAGTCATTTTATGGTAACCAAGGGAAGCATTTATTGTTTTCTATTTAAATGTTGTCCTTAAAAAATTGATACCAACATTACATTCTATCTATGACTGTTTAATCCGACATCATATTACTCGCGGGTCACCAAATGACCTATTTGTCAATTCCAAGTGAATGTACACTTGAATGTACCCTCTGAAATGACGTGCAAAACTGCACCTCCTAGTCCCCTAAGAGGTGAAAGATGACATCAGTGACATAAGCGTTCCTTTAGTATTTAGGTTGTGGCTGATTTTCACCCACAGTCTAAAAAGGTTTGTCAAAGCTTGAAAACTAACACTGGTCTTTCCTTACAATGTTATTGACTGGAATGAACAAGTTGAAAAGAATGTACAATGTTATCAACTCAAGGAAATTGTCATAGATCAAAATTTTAGATTTTCGTTTTTGGCCTGTTAAGAATTTGGAATATATTTGATTCCGAAATCTGTTCTAAATCCGAAATAAATGATTTGTTGGCCAGCAATATTTGAATATATTACACTAACATTTTGTAGGTAGCCTGAATATATTTTAACCTGAATAGTCTGTTATCCTTAGTATAAATTTGTAAATAAACTCCCCGTACTTCAAAATTAATGATACTCTAAAAATAACGACCAATCACATCAAGTTTCCTCGACAATATGTTGATTTTCGATTTGCGTCTAGTGCTGTTTTATTGAGGCTAAGAATAAACTTGTGCAAACTACTTTTCGATCGAGCCTAAACTACAAATACAATTCCTTGCGTTCTTCCAATTCTGTGCGCGTCACCAGGGACCAACACCACCTTGAATTACTTACCTATATCCAAGCGTTATCTAGCTTTCTAGTTCAATCAGCGTCGATTGCAGCAGTGGAAAGGTCACAGCGACATTAGGTATATTGCTCACCCATTTTTACCACCGGAGGGTACTCTCTGCCGCCTTCACGGCTTATATCAATATCTCCTTGTGACCTAAATAATTATATCAACGCTTGAGCTTCTAATGTCAGCGACATTTGCTATTTCCATCCCTCCGTCCATCCACGAAAAGGTTTTCCAGAATGTCGCTCCTCATTTAATCAAGCTATCTCCCCCATTGAATGCAAAAATAAAAAATAAAGGCAATGATTCGCAATATTATTAATGAGTTGGTGGAAAATAAATTGCAACAAGTCAGGCTGATTCTTGCCAAGTCATTAGCGATCAAATATGATCCGGTGGGCATAACTAGAGACTTAGAGCGTTGTAATGAAACATTACTTCTTCAAGTCGTTAAACTAACGTGCGCTATAAGATTGTCGTCGAGGATTAACGCTGTGGCGCAAGCGTGGAGAGATTGCTGGTACGAGGCAAAACATACATACGAGAAGATAAGAATAAAAAGTCGATTTATGGGTTCAATCAACCGAACGTTTGCGATTATTCTACGCGCGGCTTCTTCGTGTGTTGGACTTAAGACTTGAGTAGTGTCGGACAAGTTTCTACCACGGAATATGTACTTAAGTTGAGTTTCTTGTGTGGTTACTAATGTTTTGTTGTAAGGATGAGCGTAAATTATATTTGTTGTATGTTTTCTATTCTTATTCATCTCAGAGAATTCGTGTCGGACATTTAGAAATTCTTTAATATTTTTCAAAAATTTTACTATGATGAAGTATTGTGAGATTTTCATCAATTTCCATTTGTTTGTCAAGTTATTGCAATGGGTCTACAAATATATAACAAGTATAATAATACGTATATAATATATACCTACGTTTTGCAGTGGCTTACCAAATAAACGTCGACATTTATCAACTATGTTTTGTAATCCAATGAAGGTTACGCACGCAATTGGATGAATAAGAAATCAAAACAAAACTGGGAAAAATATACACCTCATAAAACCAGAGATAATTATGTAAATTACTTATAAAAATGCTTGATCGTTTTCTTTTGGGAAGAATCAAGCAAAGTAGAGTTTCTCTGAAAATAGTAAGGATTTGATTGACTTACAATCATCCGAAGTACGCGAACTTGTAATGGCCACTTTTTGTGATCACATCATTGGCTTTTACGCAATAGTTTAAAAACGCATAAAGTATGTAAAATCGACTTTGAATTGAATAAGTTACAGCTAAGACGTCATTTCGACATCTACATCATTTGTAAATCAATAACAAAGTCCGGCAATGTTGGGAGTTTTAGTTAAGAACGTGCAATCAGTGAGAATGCAAATGATTTCAATTTAGATTTGTTGCGCAGTAAGTTTGATTACGTGTTCATGCGAAGTGTGGAGCCATTCAATAATAATATGTGAGCTTATAAATCAATGCAACAAAGTTTGTTGAATTAAAACAGCCCCTTGCTATCGAAAGTTATTAGAACAACCGAACTAGGAAGTTTATTAGGATCAGTTCATGGAAGAACTTTTAGTCTAGTACAGTGATTTTAACCACTGTTCCGCAAAGTTGTAGATGTAATGAATAGGCCGCGCATTAACTTACGCTGCAGAAAGAGTTCGAACAGAACATCCAAACAACAACGACAACATCAGAGAGGTACTAGTGGATGAACTTTTCTTCAATACAAAATAAAACAGATGCAGTTGTCGTCTTCTCCTTCCGGACAGAATACTGAATAAGGACCGAGCTTGTTCACCGCGTTATGTAACTCGGTTGCATACTCTGTACACGCCCCTATTTATTTTCCGTCGTATTGACACCTTGTGGGACCCAATGCGTTCACCGAGTTTCGAAAAAATGTTGCTCCTGCACCTTTCTACCTGCTGCCATCCAAGATGTCATCAAATGGACCTGAAACAAAAAATATAAAAAATAGAGCAATACATATATAATATATACATACATTTTCTAGTGGCTTACCTAATAACCGTCGACGATTATCGCGATGTTCATTTAACAAAGATATAACAACCTATCTCCCAAGTTGGAACAAAGCACATTAAAAAAGAAAAGTTAACTTTCTGTTGAATTTACAGAAGCGCGCGGATATAAATTTTACTTCAAAATATAAACTTTCAAAGAAATAATGTCAGAGCACGGATGAATTGAAATAGTAGTGATACTTGTTTGTATTAAAAGTATCGAAAATGTCTCCAGGGCCATTTATTTGCAGCTTTTCAAATTATTTCTAAGTACATATTATATATTTAAGTTTTAAGATCTATGTGCTCTTTATATTTGTTGCATGTGCCTTATCGATAAGGAGTCATATGTTGAGCTTCGTGGCGTGCAAATCGTCGCGTGCAGGTGGCGTAGAAATTGTCCATTATCAGAAGTATTGAATGATAATACAACGCAAGTCCCAATACCTAACTAACCAATTATCTGCGATATCAATAAACATTTCAAATATGATATTGTTTATATGTTACAGATCTCTCTAAAAATCGATTCAGCGAACTACCCGAAGAAGTAACCGGCTTTTATTTTCTCGAAAAGCTACAATGCTATCACAACACGATACGGTTCATCCCAGACACAGTTGGAAGCTTGCAATGTCTCAGCTACCTGGACTTAAGTCGCAACCAACTTACGTCTTTACCCCGAGAGATTTGCCAATTACCAATACAAGTAAGTGCTGTTACAAAAATAGATTTAACTTTCGACACCGGAAGTACGTAACTATTCAACATATTCCAAAATGATTTTTAAGGCTTTGCATATTAATTTATAATTATATTTATAATGCTTCGACGCGGTGAAGCGCGCATAGTAATCGATTAATTATGCTTGATCGTAGATTCTTTTGGTATCGAACAATCGCCTCACCGCACTACCCGACGAACTATGTCGCATGTACCGACTGACGGAGCTGGATGCGTCCTGCAACCAGCTCACGCACCTGCCGCCACGTCTTGGGGAATTGAACGAGCTGCAATCGCTCATCCTGCGCGCGAATCAGCTGCTGTGTGTACCGATCGAGATCACCTTCCTGCAGCTCGTCAGGCTGGACCTGCGAGCGAATCGTATCGGTGCATTGCCTCTGGAGATGCGTGATATGGATAGTCTGATTGAGTTTTATGTTGATGATAATCCACTGACATTACCACCAGCTAGTGTACGTTTGAATATTTTTTATAGATCTAAATGATTGATTTATAGATGGATCCTTATAGTGCAAGGTTATTTTGATTTATTGAACGGGATAACAATCTAGAGCTATATTACTCTAAAACTATATTAATGCAGTAGATTCCGATTATAACTACAATCATGGGACATGCGTACTAATTTTTCTTAAGTTATATTTACTTAAGTTAGTTCTTAAGTATACTTAACTAACCACGAAGTCGTAATTAGTGAATTCCCCTGTATCATTCATAATATAGACATAAATCATATTCGCCAAAATAATAGTTTGGTGACTAACTTCTAACTATTCGAAAGTTTGGCTAGAAATTGCGTACAGATCTTCTCACCACAATGAGAATCTAGCTCGCTCGAATATTCTTAGCTTCTAGTCTTATTTCACTTGTATACCGAACCCATGATATCAAGTGCGTGATTCCCCCTTGTCAGTAATAAAATTGCTTTTCTTGCGTCTACATGTCCTTCATCTCTCGATAAACGAGAAAATTGGTGTAAATAATGATTAATATGTCCCGATCGATGATCCTCAATCTTCCACTCGCAATTTATGTAAAAAAAAGTTTGAATACCCTTTTTTACACAACATATTTTGAGAATTATATACTTCTATTTCATGTTCATAGTTATGCAAAAGAGGACGTATCCACATCTTCAAATACCTCGAGAACGAAGCAATTCGATTAGGCCATAAAGTAACATCGACTCTCAATGGCACACTGAGTCGACGACCAGGACGACGATCTCTCGGTTCGCGAAGTGCCGGTACCGGAAGTGGAGGTGGTGATTCAACCACGACATCGGCGTCAAGTACACCAGTACCACCGACGCATATCCCCGAAAGACTGAGGCATCACAAGAGAGCGAATGTGGATAGCGGTTACAGTACGAGCAGCGATGATAAGCGATGGTCGCAGGAGCTTACCAGTGAAATGGATAAACATTGGTCGACGGCATCGCCGGTGATGAATCGCATTGCCGACATTAACGGCTCTAATACTTCGACCCCGTCAACGATTTCCCCGGGCCCTGAGGTGGTTTATGATGATGAGAGGACTACGTTTGTGATGGGCAATGGACAGGACATTTGTGATAAGCGCGATAGATTAGATAAAGATATAAATACAAGGTAGGTTTGCAACTTATTTTTTGAAAATTTTACATAAACAAATTTGGTATATTTATTATTTCAGAGAGTATTCGAACTTTAAAGTCATTTACTTTCTGCAAGTAGTAATTGTATTCTGCATAATGAGTTTTAATTTTGTTAAAAATTTGTTTGGGTAATTTAAGAGTTAAGTTTATAGCACGTATTAACCTTACTGTTGTTGATACATAACCTAAAATTAACAAGATCTGGTCATAGGATTATTACAGGTTAAGTTTCTCTAAAAATAATGAATAGTTGTATATTTCAATATAGGTTATTTCAATTAGCTATAACCATTAAATGATTTGTTTTCATACCATAATGTAATTTCCTGTTTTAAGTTTTCAATTAGTGTATTTTTCTGAAATGCTGTTAGGACAAACTAAGGCAATGAAACAATCTGATTATAATTATTTTATAATTCTAAAATTTTTATAGTGTGCGACTAAATCCCTGTCATGATAACATAACAAACGGCAACGGACTTGATGAAAAAAATAGGCCTCTTCATCAAATACAAACGTATCGGTGAGTAAACGGAACTAACTGTTAATCCTGCAGATTAACGGTGACCTCTTTAAAATAGTGAATATAAGGAGGCTCTTCGTCAACAACGCGCCCATGACATTGGCTCCATCTATCGACCGAAAGACGTCGAGGAGCAGATGGGTTACAAAACGGAACCCAACACGCCTACACATCAACCAACGCGCACGACGCTCGCCACATCGAAGTCAGATCCGACACCCTTGAACGCAGTACTGAGCAGCCCAAAGCACATTTTTGATGATACCAATACTGCGAATGGAAAGAAACCCGTGCAGAAAGTGCAACCATCGAGGAATTGCAGCATTACACCCACCTATGCCTCTCCACAAATCTCCCCCCAAAACTCGCCTAGTAATGGATCCAGTAATCTTGTCCATATTAATGGAAACGGATTGGACAACAATAAGAAGTATATTTGTGATTATGTGAAGCCAAGTTCTCCGGTTAAATCAAGTTCAGGTAAAAAACTTATATATATAACTTATATATAGCTCATTGAAAGCTTTCGAAGAAAATTATATACCATTTGAAAGGTATCAACAAGACAAATTCAAAAATAAATTCTGCTTGTGCTTCCGATCAATTTGTGCCAAGCTATGATAGCTCGAAA
>JAODAC010019989.1:0-19491 GCA_027575185.1 Mimaenictus wilsoni | reverse complement strand
TATAATCTCCTGATTTTGGTTTCTTCTTTATCGATTGCAATTACTTGATTTGTTGTTATATAGAGTATATCTTACGGCCTATAGTCTTCATTACTGTAGTAATACGATTTACTCTACGACTTTGAGTACCTTTCCAATGGCAATAGTCTTATCTGAAAAGATCACACAAAATAAGTTTTGGTTAATAATTTTACTTATAATATATATTTTTTAAATTTTATATGAAAAATTAAAAAAAAGTGTATTGAATATGACTTGAATCCAGTACCCTTAGATCACTTGACGGACACTCTACCAACTACACAACGAAGATAACAAGGCGGCAGCATGTCGCTGTTTAGACAAGATTTTTTAAGCAGAAACGATGGAAAACAGCGAAGTCCAGTAAAAATAAATCTTACGTAAAACCTTGGTGAGAAAAATTGAATTTTTGGAGAATCTAAAACTAGTTCTTTATTACTAGTTTTAGATTCTCCAAAAATTAAAAAAGAAATCTTCAACGAGACTTGAACCCAGGACAAACGATGGAAAACAGCGAAAAATCACATTTCCTATTAAAAATAAATGTAAAGTAAAATTTTAGGAGGAATCTCGTGAATAAAGAACAAGTTTAGGTTTGATGAAAATGAAAATCTTGAGCGAGACTTGAACCCATAACCCTTATATCAACAAACGGACCTTCTATCAACTACACAGCGAAGGGAACAAAGCGGCGCGTCGCCGTTTAGACAATATAAACACAGCATTTTTTGAACTTTGATTCTTTGACAACCGATGGAAAACAGCGAAAATCACATATCCTATTAAAAATTAAAGTAACGTAAACTTGTATGAAGAAAATTTTAAATAAAGAACCAGTTTTGGTTTTAACAAAAAAAAATGTCCAGCCAAGTGGCGCAGTGGTATGGTTGATGACCATTGCCCATGAGGTCTCGGGTTCGATTCTCGGTGGGGATGCATATTAAAGTGAATTCTTCATATCAGTAGTGTTAGCCTCTAATATGACTAATTACATTGAACAAGAATTGGGTAGAGCTAATGACCATAGCAGTCGATGCTCGGTAAATCAAACAAAAAAATAGATCAATAGGTGAACACTCTACCAACTACATAAACGACTTGGCGCCGTGTCACTCTTCTGACAAAATAAAGATTACTTTTGACAAAACTTTGACTTTTTCATAAAGAAAAACAGGAACAAATCACATTTCCTCACAGAAATTAATAAATACGTGAAGATTAAAATAAAAGAACTTCAAATGTTCAAAATAAAATAAAATTTTGAATGAGCATTGTTAAAGAAACTCTCTTTAAACTGTGGAAAACAGAAAATCACATTAACAGCTTATACTAATAAATTATTTAAGTTTCTACAATAAAAAAATAAATGAAAACTTCAGGAAACTTATATTTTTTTTGCAAACGGCACAAAATACCAAAAAAAAACTCACAAACAGGCAGTTTTAAGATAAACATACTGAACACATCTTTTCATTCAAATCGGTGACGAGCAGTTAGTTCAATCGCCTTTTTTGAATGTTTGTTAGCCCTTACACTATGATTGTGTATAAAACCACACAATCGACTCTCGAAGGACGCGAAGTAGATGCAGACAAACGTCGCAAAGCCGCCAGAACGGCGACTTCAGACAAGCCCACAAATATTCAATAATTTACCACATTTGTAACGCCTCCAAAAGTAGACAACACTTCTGGCTGCTGACTTGAATGTGGTGATTTATATACATTAATCAAAGTAATACATATGTTTTAATAAAAACTAATTCATATGTATTAATAAAAACTAATTCATATGTATTAATAAAAACTAATTCATATGTATTAATAAAACCACATGCCCCCACAAATAAAGAAAAAATACAACACGTAGGGTTATAACGCTACACAACAACACCGACATATACTTAAAATACATTAGTAAAAAAAGCGAATGCACTTACTTTCATCCCTTAGTGTGAATCGTCCCATTTGTGGGAATAGTTTGAACGATTCGAGGCAAACAACGCCGGCGCATTCTATCCTCATAATGGCTACCTGATCTTGCTTAACAAACCTAGGTCGTGATTTACTCTTGTCGCCGGTTTTCTTATCTACCAGACAAATTAAGGCCTGCGAAGAGGTAGTGCGGTAGCGTGTTTAGTATTTTTGTTCCGTCTCAATGCGGCGACGTGTTGAGACTTACTTTAACGGTGACTTCCTCGGCCGCACAGTGGATATGCATGACCGCACTGTAGCCGGCGCAGATGATTGACTTGTGCTCCAAGATAACGAGCTGCGCGTCGAAGATGCGGCCGGTGCGTATCGGATTGGCGGCGTCGCACAGCACGAATCCGGGCGAGACGTCCTCTTCCTCGACGCCCTTCACCTTGATCTTCACGTTCTCGCCAGACACCACTTGGCTGACCTCGTCATCGTCCGACCACAACTGGTCCACTGTCACAGGTGTCTAATCAAAGAAAGTTGAAACATCAGAAACGCTCCCACAACCACATCCAAGATTACATCAGAAAAATAAACAATGAGAATGTTTGTCTGTTTCTAAGATTTAACAATAGCTGTAAAATCTTGGAAGGAAAAAAAGCAGACTCGAAAACGCCTCGAAATAGTTTGTTAACCAGCAAAACGCTGATTACAGAACGCTCGGGACGTTTTCGGTTGATTTGCCACAAGTGTAACGCTTTTTAAGACTGTAAGGGTCCTAAACCGCTGACTTCTTGTGGCTACTAAACATTTTAATGACAATAAATCAAAATTTTAGCTAATCCAATTCTTAAATACTAACTAGCAATACTAATAAGAAACCAACAAACAAAAAAGAAACACAAGGCTCAATAAAAAAATGTTTATGATGAAGCTTTGATTTTTGTCGTTAACAAAACAAATGCATTTCTTCGGCTTGGTGTCTTCTGTTCAATGCAAAGAAAAGTTCTTACCCTGTTTGGCATAATCATTAGATTTGTGCCTTTTCTACATTCGCCTGCTTCCACTTTGCCCATTACTACCGTTCCCATGTCTTTGTATTTGTCGACGATGGGCATTATAAAAGGGCCGTCGACTATCCGATTGAGCGATGGAAGATCGTCGATGAAAGGTATGAACGCTGGTCCCCTGTACCATGGACAAATCTGGAATCGGATTAGTTGTAATAAAAATACCAGGGAAAAATAAACTCAACGCGTGGGATGATGAAATTTGGGACTCGAACTTTTTCTTTCTGGAAATCGTTATTTTGTGTGTCAAAATCGATACTTCAATCCGATATTTTCGATACTAGAAAGTATCGATGCTTTCAATTTTAAAAATCTACAATTCTTGCAATTTCCGATATAAATTGTAAAGATACTTATAATTTTTGATACAAAAATATCATAACTTTCAAAGTTTCAATACCAAAAAGCATCTGTTCTTTAAATTCTTTTTCCATACCAAAAAATATCGGTTCTTCCATAAATTCGTAACACAAAAATATCGATATTTCCAATTTTTGATACGACAATTACCGATATTTTGGATTTCGAAAATTAGATATAATTGCAATTTTCGAAACCAAAAAAATATCGATATTACCAATTTTCGATATAATAAAATACCACGACTTTCAAAATTTCGGTAACAAAATGTATCGACACTTCCAAATTTCCTATAAAAAAGTATCGATACTTCCAAAATTTCGGTTCCAAAATATATCGATACATTCAATTTTCGATACCTAAAAATGTCAATACTTCCAAATTTCTGAAATCTAGACATATTGATACTTCCAATTTTCGGTAACAAAAGAGATGCATACTACCAAACTTTTGATACCAGAAAATATCGACAATTACAAATTTTAATGCCTAAAAGTATCAATACTTTCAAAGTTTCGATATCACAAAAATGATATTTCCGAAATTTTGCTACAAGAAAATATCGGTACTTCCTTAAAACATAGAAATATCGATACTTATGAAATTTCAATACCTAGAAAATACCTTTTCTGATACCACGAAATTTGATAAGATGTTTAAAGTACTAAACGGAATTATTGAAAAACAAAACTTGCAAACCAAGAAACAAGCCGATATCGCTATTTCCATGCAATGAATCAGTTCTTCGGTTACTTATGTTTCCGTGCATGAAATCAGTCACAAGGTAAAACGATTCGCACATTCATGCGATAAAATTCAGATAATGTTTGAGATAGTGAAACCATGCATTAATACAGCATTTAAACACGCATATGTTTAAATTGTGTAAAATGAGGGGAATGGAGTAATGTAGAAACAACGTCTCACCTTCTCATCGATTTGCTCCCGAAGGCCCTGACCGGTTTGGCCGGAGCACGGCAGGAAGCTGAGGTCCTTCGCCGGATTGAAGCCCAACTTCTTCAGGTAGGGCAGGATCTTGTCCTTGCACTCGTTGTAACGCGCCACATCCCAGTTGACGGTCGGATCGTCCATCTTGTTCACCAGCACGACGAGATGCTTAACGCCGGCGGTCTTCGCCAGCATGGCGTGCTCCCGCGTTTGTCCGCCGCGATCGAAGCCGGTTTCGAACTCGCCCTTGCGCGCCGATATCACCAGGATGGCGAGGTCGGCCTGCGCCGCGCCGCTGATCATATTTGGCACGAAGCTTTTATGGCCTGGCGCGTCCAGGATGGTAAAGTGCTTCTTGTCCGTCTCGAAATAGGCGCGGCCGACTTCCACCGTCTTGCCTTTGTCACGTTCTAAAAATTTCATATCAACAATTAGTCATAAAGTTAAAAATCAACCAAAACTATTTATACATATCAACACATTTTTGGTAAGATCGAACTACAGATTAATTCTACATTTTACGCAGATATAAATGTATTTCAACATTTTTATAGATATTTTAAGCATTGACTAGAGAATTTTGTAATTATAAATTTTAAACATTATTAAAACAATTAACGTATTGATTATCAAGTTTTAAACATTGATTATAAAATTTACACGAGATTTTCTACACATGTCTTGAAATCTTCCAACAATTTGTCAACCACAATTAGTTTTATTTAAAACATCAAGTGGATTACAAACGTTTTTAAAATTCAAGTTTAAACATGCAAAAAATCATGAATGTGCTTGAACGAGGACTTTGACCTTTAGTAATTTATAACTAACGGTAGATTGCGTAACAAACCCGAAAAATGTGTTAGTCCTTACACTATGCCTGAGCCGAATTTAAGCAGTCGACTCTCGAAGGACGCGACATTTTGCCAACCGACGCTCGACGTCTGACAGAACGTCAAAAGACAAGCAGGTTGGCGAATTTCAATAATTTACCACAATTGTAACGCTTTCAGAAAACGACAGTATTTCTGACTGCTGACTTATTGTGGTTTTCCAGAACTTGAAATTGTAAGACGACTTTTATACATTTTTTAAAACGTTTTAAAACTGTCGAATTCCAGATTATACAAAGATGCTTCTTTGTTGAATGAGTTTTGACAAATACAAAATTTTGACAATTTGACGGAACGTGATTTAAAGCTAATGTTCAGGAATGTAATTTTCTGGACGAACAATAGTGGTTCTTCCAGAAAATGACAGTATTTCTGACTGCCATGTGTGGTTTTCAAGAACTTGAAATTGAATTCTTTTGACATTTTTGAAAACGTTCTAATACCTTTCAACTTCTACAAAGATTCTTCTTTGTAAAATTTTGACAAACCAAACAAAATTTTAACAACCATTTGACAGAACGTAATTTAACGTTAATTATTAGAAAATATCAGTTTCTTGAAGAACAATAGTGGTTCTTCCAGGAAATGGCAGTATTTCTGACTTTTTGAATCTGTCATACATTTTCAAAAGATTAAAAGATTATAAATGTATACCCTGCAACTACTCTTCAAATTTCAACTCATGTAAAGTTTATAAAAGCATATAATACAAGTTTTTGACAATTTTGTTTGGTCTTTTTTTAGATTGATGATTTTTTGTTTAATTAAACTTCGACTAATTTTAATTAAGTTTATGTGAAACAGAAAGTTACCTTCTTGATTAGTGTCCAATGCCCAAGATAAATACCATGATTCTCTACTCTTTTCGCGTGCCTCCCTTTCGTATTTTTCAAGTGTCCTTTTGTCGACCATGCCCGTGAGTGCCATGATCTGTCCACCGATTGTGGACTTGCCGGCGTCGACGTGGCCAATGAAGACGACGTTGACATGCTCCTTCTTGTTCTTGGACGCCTCCTCGGGTTTGATGGGTTTTTTCTTGACTGCCTTGGGCGCCTCCTCCGACGAGGGTTCCTCCTCGTCGCCGTCGGGCGTGAGAATCGGGTCGTTCTCCTCGGCGACGTCCTCCCACGTGCCGCCGTCACCCGGAGATGCGTCGCCGTCGGCGGGCGGGATGGGCGGCGGTTCTTTCACGTCGACGCGCTCGGCGCTCTCTGTATTGGTGCCTGCACGAAGCGGAAGCCGCCACAGGAGGGGGTGGGTAAAGTAAAGAGTTTATTCATTGCATATGTTTTCGCGTTGCATGCCATATGTCAATGTGTAAATGTGTGCGTGTCGCGGCAACGCACAGCACGTGCGTTCACTTACTTGCACATACAACTTACACACATATAAGCCGCCCCCGCATTGGAGGGTGGCATGTATGGATGTACGCTGGTAGGCAGGAATTGTTGTATGTGTTTGTAGGTTTTGTTTAAGTATTTTTATGAGTTGTATAAGTGTAAGTAGACTTACCGTTGAGGATGGGTGAATGCGTCGGCGAGTGGTCGGTGGCGGGCGTCGCTGCCGACGGCTGCGTGGGCGACGCCGCCGCTGCATCGTCGCCGCCGTCGTCATCGTCGTTCACGGCCGGCTGCGTGAACGAACCGAAGGAAGGCACGAATTCGACTGCATTCACGTTCAGCGTGGAGAATTTGGTGGAGAGGTCGGGCGCCTGCGACGTGGGCGAGCTGTTCGTGGACGTGGAGTCGGCCTGTGACTCCCAGCAGTCCGGCGCCGAGTTGGTGGACATCGTACGCAGGAGCACAACGTCGTCGCTCGCCGGGCTCGTCGTCGGAGAGCTGCTGCTGCTGCCTCTGCTGGTGGTAGTGCTGCTGCTGCTACTGCTGGCACACGCGCACCTGACGGCGGTTCTGCAACGTGCTACTGGTTGGCTGACGGAGTACGTGCGCGTCGTGTGTGCTCAGCTCGTGTGTGCGGCGTGGCGTCGTGGAAGCAGACGCGCGCGCGGGCGATCAACGTATTTGCGCCAGCTCGCGGACACTGCGCTCTCGCTCGACTTGTCCGCGTGCGTTGTCCGCCAGCACCGGAAGTCACCGATCGAAGCAAGATGTCAGACGTCAGCGCGACATGTCATCGCAATGCGCACAAGACCCACACGACGCAACGCGTACCAAGAACACTGCAACACGCTACCAATGTCACGGACGGGGCACACTCCACAAACGATTTCGGACGTTGCAGCGCTAACCCATTACCCGATACACACTTGCAATACTTTAAATTTGTGCATACGTAGCCAAACACGTTGAATTTTCGCTGCTAATTTAGCCACTATTTCAATTTTGTCACGTTCAAATAGGCGACGTCAACCGGAAATGACCACCTAGCGGTGGTTTGACGCAACTTACGAAGATTGCCGAACGAAAAACAAATGCATGCACCTGGTTTTCAAATTGTTTCAACTTTCTTCTTCGGGAAAACATACTATTTCAACGAAATTGTTATGACTCACTGCGATAGCAACAAATAATCTATAAATAAAAACACTCTCACTACGATTAACGCACACACGACACAATACGACAACCGAAGCTTGATAAAACAGTAAATTCATGCATACGTTGCCAAAAACTTTCTCAATAATTTTGCCAAAATGCAATTCCAAAAGTTTAAATAGACAAAATAAGCGACGTCAATGTCACCCGGACACACACCCGACATCAGCCGAACGAAACAAATGCACACTCATGCCATTAGAATTTTTAACTTTTTTAACACTCCCTCGTTTTTCTGTTTTATAAAACATTGCTTCTTTACAACACAAAACACTGTAATTAAAAATATATTGGAAAATTAAGAGTAACTATACGGACTGTACCACGTAACGGCAAAATGAGGAACTTAAATGTGAAATTCAAACTTTTTCTAAAATATTCCTCAATCTTCAAATCATATAAAGCACAAACTTGAATGGATAGATTATTCTGATAAGCACATTTACGCCTAAAGGTTTGGTAATTATTTTCCTTAAATATGTCAAATTTACGCGGGAAACGTAAATTCGAATATCCAACCGGAAGTTCCCTTCTTGCGGCTGTCATATGAAACCTTCTACCACATTTATGAAATTTGAATCGTGGCGAGCGTGAAGTCACGTCAAATGATTGGAAACTACCCGATTTTTTCCATAATAATAAATAACGCATAAAATGACGTATGTTAAACAATCATTTTATTCACAAAACGTAAACGAAACTAAAGAAAACATGATAATTTCGGATAACTCGCTTAAACTGCGTTTATTTCGAATTAGCATTACAAGACTTCTTCTCCTCACGTCGTGCACGTTTCTGTGCCTTCCATTCCATATCTTCGTAGTGTTCAGCAAACATAATCTTTAACGATGGGTATAATAATGGTAGTAATGGTAATTCATCAGCTGCCAACTAAAGAGAAAGAAAATTATTAAAAAAAAACGTTATAAAAACTTGATTACAAAAAATATTTAAATATGGTTAAATAATATATAAAAAACTCAGAATATACCGGGTGAGTTTTTTAACGTGAAAACTTTAAATATTTCGAGAAATATGCCCTCTACGAAAAAATTGTAGGTAATCAAAAAGTAACCATGGGAGAAAATATGATTGTGATATACTCAGCCCCCCATCCCCACCCCAAGTGGGTGGGGTGGTTGGCAGTAAGTAATATTTGTTCGAAACATTTTTTTCGTAGTTGCTTCTGTAACCGATAAAAAGTGTAAAGATCGCGCTAATTTTTTTTCTTGACGTAGTACACAATTTATTATTACAGATATACCTAGTAATGATTACAGTAAATGTTTTAAATGATACTCGTCTATTTCAATGCAAGTACAACCAACCTTCGATATACGCGGTCTTTAAAAAACACGTTTTTGATTATCGCGATTAAATGTTTTGATCTCACCGATAACCGCGATATTCAAAATCGTGTTTTTGAGACCACGTTAATCGAGGGTTACTTGCACATGCATTGAAATTGACGGGCATCATTTTGAGCATTTACTGCATTCATAACCAGGTATATTTGTAACAATAAACTGTGTACTAAGCCAATAAAATAATTTAGCCCGATTTTTACATTGGAAAATAAATTCATAAAATTAATTTTTACTGCTTACAGAAGGAACTACGAAAAAAACTTACTTACTTTTAGACGTACAATTCGAATCTGCATTAAAAAATAGAGGTACCCATTTAAAATTTAAAAGTTACCCCCACCCCACCCCCTGGGGGTGGAGTTAGGAGGCTGAGTATACCACGATCATATTTCCCCCATGGTTACTTTTTGATTACCTACAATTTTTTCGTAGAGGGCATATTTCTCGAGATATTTAAAGTTTTAACGTTAAAAAACTCACCCGGTATACATTCCATGAGTTATATATATTTTTAAATAAGATTACCATCATATTGTCGAACGCAATGCCAACATTATCCGCGAAATTCTCATTGAATCGTGGCAGCTTTGCATAGCGCTGACTGAAATGTGTGAGCAAAATATTCTTCGCGTTCATCTTCTGTCCGACGCGAATCGCCTGTGATGTTGTGGAATGCATTTTCAGCAGAGCCTCACTCGCCAGTTCGTCCTCCATCGTCGCTTCGTGAATTAACAGATCTGAATCCATGCCTGCACGAAAATATTCGACATTTCATCTTATGTTTTCAAGAATAATTTTAAAAAAATATTAAGAAACCTACCTAGTTTAATGAGACTTTCACTAGGCATCGTATCACCGCTGTATGTGAGTTTAAAACCATTCATGTGCTTGAAAGCAACGCCGAATGCATTCGGACAGTGCCGCACCATACAGGTTTTAATATCTGCCATGTGTATGGCATCAAACACTTCGCTTCGTTCCGTTTCGCTGAGTGTTTCCGTTTTGTCTGTTAACTGTGGAGAAATTTCGGATCATCTTATAGCATATTGAGCTTTAAGTTGACCTTATTAGTTATAAGTTGAGCGCTCATACTTCAATGATTCCAACTTGTTTAGGTGTTAATTATTGGCAGAACAGATGTTTGTTATGTATTTTATAACATGTTATTAATCACTTTATGAGTTTGTGTATACTTATATTTTGTGCTTACTTATATGAAGTGTATTAGTTTCAGCAACAAAGTATAGGTCGTATTATGTTTATGAAAGATAATAAAACATTATTTTCCCATTACCAACATAATGGAAAAAAGAAAAACACTTGAACAACGTCATCTTTTCTTAGTCACAAAACTTAAAATTAATGTTATCAAACTAAACTATATTCAGTTTTTTTTAAGATTTGACCACGTTTTCATGTTCATTTATTTGTTTCCTTGGTTTATTTGATTATTAGAAGGCCGTAGAAAAGGAACAGTTTACTATTATGAGGAGGGTTTACCGATAAACCGATATTTTCAATCAAATACGGTATAGGAAAAGTGTTAAACTCGTTGCAAGCAATTTCGAAAGCCCGGTTAATTGAAATCTCGCCTCGGGTCCAGGGTTCGAATCATGTCTGCACCGATTTTTTGTTTGTATCAACTTTTCTTAGTAACGCAGAGTCACGGGGACAATCTTATTTTTTAAACACCTGGCATACAAATAAAATAAGGTCCCGACCAAAATAACGAAAATTTCATGATTCCGGGAGGAGGCACGGACTATCCCTTGACGACGCCCATGATTTACCCATGCAAATTCCGTTATAGAAAAATAACTAATTCCGTACCAACATCAGAACGATTCCGCGTAAAGTAGGCCGATTTACATTATAAAAGTCATATAAACTGGTCATATAAATGGGCCTATGCAATCGATGCCCGTGGCGAGATATCGTTTAACCGGGTTTTCCCAATGAGAGGGAAAAACCCGGTTAAAAGATTTCTCGTCTTCTACACATGGGATTCATATATCAAATGTCGCCGCTGCTTGATTGATACCAATATTTTCGAACCTTATACTTTCTACTAAATGGGGTGATGTAATCTGGGCCCTCCCCATGTATACTCTCTTTATAAACGAAAAAAAAAAAGAACAAAAAAATCTACGTACCAGATCACCATTCGCAACAAGCGTGTACTCCCGGCAAATATCCTCGAAGCATAAATCGTAGAACGTAAGCCAGCTCTGTATCTGTTTCGGTGCGAGGAGGTAAACAGGCTTTTCGGGCATGCCGAGGATACTCCGAGCGCGCCGCCGCCCCTGCAGGTATCCGATGAGGCCAATGTGGTGGTCAGCATGTAGGTGACTGATGTAGATCGCATCCGTATGCGCGAGCACGTGCAGTGCGTCCGACTCGCCGAAGAAGCGTATCACCTGACCATACGTGCCTTCGCCGCAGTCGATCAACACGTTGCGCTTAGCGTCCGTGAACTGCATAATCCCACTGGTGTTGCGCGTCTTGTTGGGAATACACGAGCCGGTGCCGAGAAAAAGCACTTTCGGATAGGCGCGCACCTTCAGGCTGCGACACTTCTGCTGCAACTCAATGCGTAACTTCTGTACCTCGTCGCAGAAGCCGTCCAGCGAGAACGTCTCGTCGATGTATTCGGATGGGACGAGCTTGATTTCGCTGGTGCTGTCGTGGCCGGTGCGTGGACGCAGGTGAAAGTTGAAGAACGTACCTGGTTGAATGAAGGAAGTATCTGCGGAGGACGCCATCGGATAATTGGATGATGAACTTTCACCCGCCTTGGAACCGTCTTCGTTTGACATCACTTCGTCGTTTTTCTCCATAGATTTATAAGACGTCGACATCGATTCGTCATTGTCCTATGGATACCAAATATCGATATATTTTTGAAAAATTGAAAGTTACCAGAGTATCAGATGAAAATATCAAACGTATCGATATGTGCCGTTTTTGAAAGTATCAATGTTTTTCGATATCGAAAGTAAAGATATTTTTCGAAATCGATATCAGTGTATCGAATGAAAGTATCAATTTTTTTGATATTGAAAGTATCGAAACTTGGAAAATATTAGTAAAATATAAAGTATCGATATGTTTTGATTTCGAAAATTATGACATTTTTCGATATTGAAAGTAACGATATTTTTCGACATCGAAATTACCGATATTTTTCGATATTGGAGTTAAGAATGAATGTATAGGTTTTTGTTTTTTTGAGATTGATAGTATCGAAACTTGGAACAGTTTGATACCAAAGTAGTTGATGGAAATATCGATACTTTTCGATTTCAAAAGTATCGGCTTTTTCTGACGTTAAAAGTATCAATATTTTTAGGTAGCGAATATATCGAAACTTCCGATACTTAACAACTAAATTATCAAATATTTTCTCATTTTATCATTAACCTCAGCTTCATCCTTTGTGTCCACCTTCCTCGTCGGTGAAGACTGCCCACGATCACGCAATTTTTGACGCTCTGTTCCTCTATCGCCCAAAAGCGGAAAGAAATCCTTATTCAACAAATTCAATTTGTACTGAATACGATGGACGGCAATCGAACCCATACATGTATTCCCATCATTGATAAGAATGTGATGCGTGCTTGGAGAAAATGTATTTATCCACTTTTGATACCTGCCTCAATAAACCACCTATATTATTATAAATTAATGAAACCTATCTTATTTCTTCCCCTACCGAGGATGATTAATAATTGCCGATGGTGTGAAATGCACCACCAGATACGCAATATTATCCGGGTCCGCCGCAGATTGAGTGTGCTGATTTATCATCTTGCTTGAAGTCAACGCATCCAAATAATCCTCGCTCGGAACGTCAACAACTGTAAAATACGCAATAAACACATCGTCTAGACAGGAATCATATTGAGAAACTCACTAATAAAAATTGGACCAGGTTCCTCTGGCTCACAAACCTGCTCTGGAGTGACAATAGTGCCATCTGGAAGCGTGACACTCTTGCCGTTCTTTAAATCACCGAGTTTGGGGCCTGCAGGTACATTCAGCTGTACGCATTTGTTCAAATTCAACGAACCAGGCCGTGCTTTCAGCCGACAGAGGTATGTCATGACCGTACCTCGTTTCTTTTGTTCGAGTAGCATCTTTTTCATTGATTCGGTGATTACATCTTTTTCAAGAACACGTTTTCCACTACCTAAACGAATACAAATCATGCAGGAAAAAACAGTATTTGTTTTGTATTTTTTAGTAACACTGAATAAGGTATAATGTAAGTCAGGTATAATGGATAAGGAAAAGGACATAACCTGCACAGGAGTAGGATCGTCGTCGCTTCTTACTTTCATGTGCGTAATAATCGGTTTCGTCTTCAGATGGAGATGATGTGCGTGATTGCACTGTACAACTTGAAGAACGCCGTCGTTTTCGTGAAGTTCGTGTTGTCGTTCCAACACTCATCTAATGGACAGAAAAAAATATTTTATAGCTATTGATTTTTTTCGAATTAATGATAAGGGTTTTAATGTTTCACAACTATTGATACTTTTTGGTATTAGTACAAGTGATGAAGCAAAAAAGTATCGGAACCTAAAATTATCGATATGAAATATGAACGTATCGAAATATATGATATTGGCAGTATCGGAACTTGAAGTTATTGATATCAAAGTATCAAATGAAAATATCGACACATACAATGAAAATTTCGATAATTTTCTGATATATAAGGTATCGATTCGTCATAGTCTTATAGACATCGAGTATTGAATGAAGGTATCGATTTTTTCTAAACTAAATTATCGATAAGATTAATGATAAGGGTTTTAATGTTTCTAAAGTATCGATATTTTCTGGTATTAGTACATGAAAGTATCGAAACATAAGTATCCAAATACAAAAGTATCGGAACCTTAAATTATCGATACATTTTGATATCGAAACATGAACGTCTCGAAATATCAAAGTAGCAGAATATAAAAGTAACAATATCGAAGATAATATTTTGTATCGGAACATGAAAGTATCGAGGCATAAAAGTAGCGATACTCTTTATTTTCGGAATAACGAAGTATCGATAAGTATAAAAATATAAAAAATATATTGAATTAAAGTATCGATCTTTTTTTTAAATATAAGTCCATGAAAGTATTGGAACAAAAGTATCGGAAGACAAATTTATCGATTTTTTTTGTATTGGAACATTAAAGTATCGAAATATAAAAGTAGTAGAACATAAAAGTAGTAGAGCATAAAAGTATCGATAGTATAGTATTTGGTATCGAGACATAATAGTATGGACATTTTTAGGTATTGGAACACCGAAGTATCGAAATATATAAGTATCGATACTAAATTATCAGAGGATAAAATTATCGACATCAAACTATCGATAATTTTAGGTGCCGGTACATGAAATTATCAGACTATAAATTTATCAACGATAAAAGTATCAATACTGAAGTATTATGAGATCATAAAATTATCGACATCAAAATATCGATAATTTTTAGTATCAGGACATGAAAGTGTCGAAAGATAAAAATATCGATACTTTTTGACATTGAAACTTAAAATTAACGACATAAAAATATCAGAATATAAAATTATCGACACAAGATTTCTACACATTTTGATATCGGAACAAGGAAGTATCGAAATATAAAAATATCGATACAAATGTAACGAAATATAAGAGTATCGATACTTTTTAGTATTCGATCATGAAAATATGGAAATTCAAAAGAATCGGAAGATATAATCAACGATTCTTATTGGATCGATAGGTATCGATATTTTTTTAATATTCCTAATAAATGATATGATTTCTGATGAGATTACCGTGGCAATGCTTGATCCGGCTTGTGTTACCTTATCCATTTCTGAAGACACATCCAAGTCAGTAGCTCCTTCTAAAGAGCGTGTCAGTGGAACGTACGTTACAGTCATCACATTGTCTTCAAACGCTGTACCATCCAAACACTCCGCCATTTTCACACGCATATTCTTCATGACTACAAATTTCTTTGTAGCTCGAAATAATTCCACCTACAATCCCACAGATTTATGAAGTTAATTATCAAAAATTTCTCTAAATTAAAGTGTGTGGTAAAGATGTCAACTTTGCAAGTATCGAATTCGATTCAAGTATCGATATTTTTTGGTATTGATACTTATTGGTATCGAAAATACACATTGGCGTCATCTGTTAATGTATTTTCAAATTATTTTTACTCGTTACAGTTATCTTCCAGTATATTATCGTCCCAATGTTTCTGATGTTACTTCATGACAGTTACATTTGAGAATGAAAATATTGCGGTAATTCCAAAGTAATAAAAATAATAATTTTAAAATTACTAATTGAGTCAATTAAGGAAAGTCTCTAAACTTGTAATTTATCAACTTTAATACTTTGATTGCGACAAATTGATAAAATCGGAAAGTATAGAGAATATAACTTTCTTCAAAATGAATACTTCTTTGAATGCGTAATGAACTATTTTGGATTATAGCATAAAAATCAGAATTTGGGTATTAATTACCAAATGTTTCAAGATTATCTCGTGCATTACGTTTAACTAATTTTGCTTAATCATCGCTGCCGCTCTTGACATTTAATAAAGCAAAACTTATTCAATTGTATTAAATCTGAAAAGGATCAGACATTCCTCACAATTAGCTGACTTCAATAACTCAAAGTAGTCGTCGTCTGCGTTCATGTGAAGTGTGATTAAAACACTTGGTTATTTGTTTGTTTTAACGTGTGAATCGTACGTTCAAATTCCTGCTGCATACGCATACAAAAACTAACAAGTGTGATTAAAATTTCTTGTGGTTGTTTTTTCATTAATAAATATCATTGAAACAATTAATGAAAACTGAAATATGAAATATGAATCTCACACATCAATTCGATACTATCGATAAGTATCGAAAATTAAAGTGTCGATAAAAGTCGATAAGTATCGACACGTGGTTTCGATACTTTCGATACTTTTTTTGACATTCTTAGTGTGTGGAAGCATATGGCGGATGATTTTGCGGTTATATTAAGTAAAATAAAAGATTTACTAATACCATCATAATTGGTGGGTGCGATTAACAGATGGCCACAGTGTAGGGGCATGTCAAAAAGTATCAAAAATGACTAATTCGATACTATCGATAAGTATCGAAAATTTAAGTGTCGATAAGTATCGACACGTGGTATCGATACTTACCGATACCGATTGACATTCCTAGTGTGTGGAAGCATTTGGTGGATGATTTTGTGGTTATATTAAGTAAAATAAAAGACTTACTAATCCTGCAGGTCCATGCAGTGTAATCTCTGGTACACCAACATCCTGAATGGTTAAAGCAGTCCCTGGTAAACCACCCATATTCTGCCAACTCGCCTGTGTGATGAAAATATGCTCCAATTTGGCCAACTTCGCTTTATGCTCATGTGCAAGCCGTTGTGTGCCTTCCCCGCAGTTAAACAGATACCTGATTACCGAAATATCGAAGCAAATCAATTAATTTACTACGTTTTAATCTAAGTGAAAAATTGTATACATACCTAGACTGATCGGAGAAGATGTACAGGCTTCTGGGGGCACCCTCAGCACCGGTGCCCAGCACCTGCAGAGTGACTCGTGCCGGCACATACTTGGAGTTGCGATCCTTGATTTTCTGCCGTTGTCGCTGCGCCTCGGCAATGTGCGTCGGACTTTTCGGCATGTTTGCAGGATCCCGTGGATGCCAATGATACGATTGTAGGTTATATGCGAGCGAATGGATGGAGCGGCAGGTTGGAAGGACGCTGGTTAATCTGCGGGCAGCAGGTCGTGACAAGTACATCGGTCCGGTGTAATTGGACGCACTTACGATACATGTAGAATGATTGACGGTGGAAACAGGAGGAAAAGGTGATGAAACTTTTTGAAATGAGCACGACAAATTTAAGTACGCAACGAATGATGATGAACTGCTGGTAGATGTCGCTGCATGTATCGTTTTCGCCTTCGGAATGTCCGGCAAATTTCGGAAATACATTTAAATTTTGTCGGTTGAGAAAAGATAACTGCCAAAATTCTATCAAATTTGGAATTCATGTGAAAGCTAGGTTTTTAGTTAGTTTAAGCAATTTTGCGCACGAATTCAGTAAGATTTGCGCAATAAAGTCTGTCTAGACTGGAAATCTGGTTGAATGTTATACATAGTTTTTTTTTATAATTGCCCACTTTCTAATCCCATTTACGCCTAAATGTTGGGTAATTATTGAGATATTTATCGTGCAAAAACGTCTTTTCCGAAAATGTCGAGGTTTAGGTTTTTCATTTATTTTTCTTATTTCCCGTATAGCTAAGATTAAAAATTATACACCAATCAATTCACGCGTGAAAATATCTTCAAACTCCTGGGACACGAGTGGGTCCTTCTTTTAGGAGGTCGAAGGTTGGTCTGGTTCTGTTGGGATGCTGTTCCTTGGCCAATTGTGCGATGCTCGTCACGTCAATCCTTCACACATGAGCGTTCAATTGTCTTCCACGCTCTCTCATTCATCTCACTAAGTATGAATCTTCAAGTCTTCTCTGATGGTTTTGCTTGTCATTCGATCCCTTAAGGTGACATTTCCGCTTGCACGTAGTGTGCGCATCTCTGTTGTTCGTGCCATTTGTTTGGTAACTAGTATCAGTACTCTAAACTCCAATTCTCTGTAAACTTCAACTTGGGATCAACAGGCCAAGCGACGGTCCAGTGAGGATGTTTGAGAATCAACTCAAAGGTATACCGGATATCTCGAGTTTTAAATTTCGTCTGGAGAAACAAATATCATGAAACGCAAAGGTCAAAATCTACAAGGCCGTTATTAGACTCGTTATCTCATTAACTGTTATTCCAAACTAAGTATTTAGTGGGAATACATTCCCACATATCCATTTTAAAGTATCGGCACCTTTTTTTGGTACCAAGACATAACATAACTTTTTGGTATCGGGACATAAAACTGTCGAATCGTGAAAGTATCGATATATAAATATGGACACTTTGGGCACGGAACATGAAAATATCAAAACATAGAAACAGTTTTTGGTACAAAGTCGTGAAAGTATCCATGTCTAAGAATCGATACTTTTTGGTACAGAAACATAAAAGTATCAATAGTAAAGTTACGAATGAAAGTAGCGATAGATACGAATTGGTATCAAACCGTATAACATATTTATACATTTTTATGAACATGAAATTCATTTAGAACACAATAGAACAAAATGTATTCATTCTGGCAACGCTTTCGTTTATTTATAAATCGTAAAGAACTTTTGTTCGCGGACATATCGCAATGGCATAGCGTCCGATCTTTGCTAACAGAATCGAATACAAAAATACGAATATATCAAACTTAATCTCTAATTACATCTAGAATAAGATTCTTTATAATCACAATGATCATGCACATGTGTAAATATTGCAATTTTGTTTCATAATCGAACAACGTAAATGTGTGTACACGTACATCTGCACTTAAGTTTCGTTAGTTTTGTCGTATATAAAAATGAGCAAATCTATGATACAAATACATTTAATTACACGTTACATGTACGATTACATACATGTACGCGTGTTATCTACGACGCAAAGTTAGAAGTGATCGACTTTAACGGCCACACTGTTGGCGGCATGATTTGATGGCAGCAATATGTTATCCCAATCGGTACAGATGTCTGTCTCGGAATCAGTCGCCTTCAGACTGATGCCGAGACTGGGCAGCGTGTTGGCATAGTGTGGAATGTGTAGAACGACCGGCTTGAGAAACTCGGTACCCTGGGGACCGCACATCACCAGGGGTGACAACATTGTTTCACCTAAAACAGTTTATGTTCAAATCAACTAAGAAAATCACCAACATGGTTTATGTTAAAACTTAGGTAATATTATCTCCCATAAATTTCTATTACGCTATGTACACTGGCCGTTTGTGCCCACCACCACCACCACAATGTAGTCACTAATGGATATGTTCAGTATGAGACAGATAGATAGAGAGTAAGTAAGTAAAAAAGATGGATACCGTTTTCAAGGTCCAGCGGCGGCGAGTTCTCGCACAAGCGTGGATCGGAGATCACAAAGTAGATCTCCTGGTGGACGCCGTCTGGGATGGCGTCCGGGGGTATTTCGAGCGAGACGCCCCAGTAGTTGTTCACCAGTGTGGCGCCGCGCGCGTCCACCACGGCGCTGGTCACGTCGCGCTGATTGGCGCGCATGTAATCGACGCCGGCGGTGAGCGGCGGCGGTGGGGGCGGTAGAGGCGAGTGCTGTATGGCGTGCGGTGGCGGCAGCGGCGGTGTCTGCGAGTGCGGCGAGCACCGATTCCGATT
>JAODAC010019978.1:6497-19493 GCA_027575185.1 Mimaenictus wilsoni | reverse complement strand
CCTCTACAATCTCTGGGTGTCTTGTGTTTATATATTTCATTCTTAATGGCCCAGAGATTATTGGAGTGTGACGAATAACTCTAGACTAAACTGCTTGGCGATATACATAAAAAATATGGAAAATTCCACCTAAGACGTCCGAATCATGCAATATTAAAAAACTTAGGTTATGGCCTTATCAGTGGCTTGGTGATGGAGACTTCCCAGAGCCATCGGTTCGCAACAAACAGTATATCAACTGATGTAGTATCTTCGGCTGTGACCGTGGAGAACTTCCCCTAAGGCCTAAGGGCTCTCCTGAGTTTCTCCCTGTTTTTGGCTGTTTTAACAGAGTGGTGAGGCGTATTATAATTTTGAAATCACCACAGGTGCCAGCTTTTGTTGTTGCATAGGCTATCTGCGCGTTCTATCTACAATCCGTAATACAACTACAACAACTCGTATTACTCCTAAGTACTTTACTGTTTTAGCTAAGAAATTCTCCTTTACTTTACCTTGGATTAATCTAAATCAATAATAACAACGAAAACTCTAAAATTAGACTAAAATTTCGTGTCTTACTGCTGCACAAATTACAAATTGTATAAAAAGATGAAATTTTCATTGTAATGGAAGAAGGCTTTTACTGTAGTAATGATTGACGTCAGAAACGAATTTAACGCAATAAGTTGGCATTATTAAAGAAATATCCGAACGAAAATCAGTGCCACATCTACACAACAGTAGCTATCTGTCGGAACGGTTGGTGAACATGGGAGATATTAATGGCCATAAAATCGACTTGTAGGATGGAAATGGCCTCAAAATCATTTCGTAGATCGATATAATTGTGGTAATTTCGTGCTGCAAAAAGGTTTAAATATAAATATCATGATTATATCTAAAAATACTCATATCCTTTCTCCAAAAAGCGGTATATTCCGGAATCAGATTCATCTACAAAAAAAGAATTGTTTTCCAACGATGTATAAAACACCACTATGTAAATTTGCAAACAGACATTGCGATCACTTTATTCAAAACTGTAGTACAATAACTTCATAAGCAAAAATACAAAAATTGCCACAGAATGCCGACGATATTTTGCATCCGCAATGTGCAGAGATCGACGCAAATATGACTTAGGCCCAACTTCCAACGTCCTCATAATTTGCACATGTAGTTGACGTTACTTTTAAATATACATTCGGAGGAGTCTCTTAATCAAAGCTACACGTAATAAAAAATCTAAGTATGCCGACTGCAAACTACACTGAATATAGATCAATAAATATTACACTTGTAAAAAAGCGGCGCCCGCGCTGTGATCGCGAAACGCACGCGAGATAAAAACTCGTCACAAAATTTGTCGTTTTTTTTTCAACATTGTTATGTATTTTGCAACATTTAAATATATTTGTCGTCACGTGTCCCCTTAGATCGTTTAATTGTTGCTTTGCTTTTTTTGTTTCTGTATAAGAAGAAATTTTGTCTTTGGAAGGCATAACGTGCAGTCTTAAAAAGTACTCAAAAATAACTCGCTCCATCACTCGTTGTGGCATTTTGCCCGAATTAAGTAGCATCCTAAAAGAAAGTTTATTTTTCCATCCTCTACGGCAACTCTGTCAGACGTAACAATGTCCAACAGTAATAAACCTCCTGTTAGGCTGCACCTTTGTTAAACTATCGAATAATCATAAACTTGAACTCGAATTATTAACTATGGCAAACCTGTCATGTGACATATGGTTACGCTTCGCGTAGAATACTACAAATTGCCTCCGATTGATCAGAGAATTCGCATCGTGAAGGGGGCTTCAGTATTCATTTAAAGAGTGAATGAGATAAAAGTTTTAAGTGAGTAGACCGCCGTCGCGCGTAGCGTCAAAAGACGTCGCAATATATATCAATAAGTTCAAGAGAACGCCATACTAGGGATCGATATAATTGTGCATATTTAATGAATTTAATTGCGCCCACACACACATTACGTGTCCGCTTAATTGATAGCCACGTCATCGTCCAGTAGACATATTACTTTAATATAGGGGTACCACGAGAGTGCGATATCGAGAAGCATCAATACTTATTTCAAAATTTATGATTTTCTTACGTTTTGATATTTTGCCACATATAATTACTCTGCCATTTATACGTGAAAAGCATAAACTCTAAGAAACTTCAATCACAGCAGCAATCACTGAATTATGCACATTCGACAAAAATAGAAGACACATAGATATGAAAACTTAAAGCAATGAATGCTTTTATTACAAATAATTTCATTGATTTAAGAAATTCGTAATTACTTGTAAAATACTTCGAAGTAACATTTTCGATACTCTCAATACCAATAAGAACGGATACTTTCTTTAAGAAGAAAGTATGAAAGTACTTCAGATTTTCAGAAGTATATTTTCGAAATTTGTGACACCCCTATCCTAATAGACATATTTTTGTTTCTGTCGAATCGTAAAATTTGTAAATATCAAAAAACAGGTAACATCAAAATCCATTCCAACGACACAAACCAGAAAATATAACGTGGTATAAATGTTTAAATTGTACACTTTGTCAACACTTTGCAATAGAATTACAAAAACAATTTGGTCTTAACGCACTAGAGATGCCATAATCTATATTAATTATATAAATATCGACTATTTATCAAGTAAAATTTACTTTTTTCTTTAAAACAGTTTCTTAAAAATACAAAAACCCGTAGAAACTCTATATTAAAAGCAGAATATATGATCATCTCTAGTCCGCACCATTTTCTTGCATTATTAAAGTCATGAAGCAGATTATTACGAAGATATTAACTAGAAGAAGGGAAAGATACTACCAGATACGCGTAGTTATAGACATTGAAATCGTTTAAACTGGTATAACCAGTACGCATTGAGTTTAGAAATTACTCGCATATCAGCTATCATATCATCGCTTCGGTAGTACATAGCAAGATTTATTGTATCGATTCCGTTTGTGATTCTGCATATTCGCCAAGGTACGCGTCCGCAAAAGGGTAGATAGAGAGAGCTTATCAGCCAGCCGGATCAAACAACAGCGTAATAAAAATTAGATTAATAGCGATGCAACATCTTCATGTGGTTTTTGTCACTAAGTCGCCGGTTTGTAGAATCGCTGCACAAACTGCGTGAGGCTGAAGACCTCTCCGGGCCCTTTCGACGCGTCCATCTGTATGTAATCCTCTAAATTATGTGTACTCGCTAAAAACAAAGCAAAACACCTCAATTCAGTTACATACAAATACTCAATGCAAAATTATACTTGTGCTGCGTATCGCTGGATAATTCGGTGGTGGTTTGATCCATGTGCCGTCGTTACGCTTCATATGCCGACGATCGGAGGCGAACTCGCTGAGGAATTCCGATGCCGGTATCACACGAAAATATCTTGTTACAAACAGATAACATAATTGTCATTAGTATTCGCTGTCGCGTTCGTTAGTCGCGTACTATGTTCCGAATAAAAAAACATACAAAAATAATAACATTACAAACAAACGACATTGATACACTTCCATGATAATGATAATATTCTTTATAAATTACCTAAAATAATCAGGCTTCAAGATGTTATCCGTGCGGAATGTTTCTGTTATGTATTTGTGTACGTAGGTAGGAAACGGCAGCTCCGAGTCGAGATCGTAAACCAAACACTTGTCAGGTTCCGGCTGATAGAGGAATATGACGTGATAATCCTAAATTAAAAAAAGTTCAGTAAATATATATATAACCTTTATTGGCATACTCATACACTTACAATCCCGCAACAAGAAAATACAATAATAAAAAAGAAATAAATAAATACACATTCAAATACTAACAAAATCCCAATTAGAGCACCAGAATAATCACTTTATGCACATGCAACAATATCCACGAGTCACTTCTCATACCGCTTTCCTCCTACGACACCTCCACTCGATTTCCTCCTCTGCCCTCCTTCAAAGCCCATTCCTCCTTCACCTCGTCACATTCCTCTGCCAGGTGCTCCCTTCCCACATAACACACATCGGGCCCCGGTACTCGGCCCTCATCTATCCCTTACGCCCTCTTTCCTCCGACCCAGATTCACTATCTCAATCCGGGACATGCTCCTCCGAAGTACCATGGTCCTCGCCCGAACCCTGCATCTTCTGAAATGTCGGGTAATATGTGCTGCTGCTAACTCTACTTTGCCTCTCCTGTTCTATAATTATCCTTCCTATTCTCCGCACGAGTTCTTCCACAGAGCCCCTCTCCGTCCATATAACCCGGACCGCCACATCGGAAAGCCCTCCTCACCGCCCACATACTAGACACTGCTCATGCACCCCTCTCCCACACATTTTCACAAGCCTTTCATTCGCCATTCGCAACAATTTCTCTTCATACCTCGCCACCCTCGCAAATGCCTCCCATTTGATACTGCCTCTTGAAGAACCACATACTCCGGAGTTGACGGCTCCAACCCCGCAGGTCCTTCAGAAACCAGGTCTGCTCGCGTTACATCTCGCAATACATCCCATTCATCCATCATAATGTATGGAGTGGAAGTATGGGGTCCACTCCATACATTATGAAAGGCTTCACACATACGTCCCACATTTTCACATCTATTATCCAGTTCCCAATCCCCAACGTACCCCATTTCTGTTTCATTCTCCCCCATACACACCTAGCCCTCACTTGCGCCCACCTTAAGTAAATAAGAGCCCAGTAAATAAGATTTGCCCAATTTATGGGCCAATTTATGAATTTTAACCAGTTTCGTAATTTTTAGTGGTAATCCCTATATTCATAGTCGTTTCCCAATGATTTTGTATGATCAAAATACTACTTCTAGAGTCTGGCTAATTGTAAGTTCTGAACTTTACAAGTAGGCATGAAGTAACTATGAATACCAAGCTAAAGTAGAATATCTATAATATAATCAATTAAGACAATACTCGTGTCTGATAATAGCAATGGCTCATGGATCATTTAAAAATTAAAAGAGATTACCTACACCATGCTCTAAGTTTGACAAAGTAGAAACTTATTTAATTAAAATTTTAGCGTGAGAAAATATTTTGGATAATATTTTTCACCGTTTTTTTTTTCAAGAATATACGAATACTAGATAGACATGTCATATGGTGACGAAAAATCATTATTTATTACGTATATCGAAATTTTCGATATATCAATATTTATCCATAACGGATTATCGGAAGAACTGGCCCAAGACCTAGAAAAGAGGCCGAGGAGAAGTGGGAGATTATCAGGATTAGCTAGTATCGCCATAAAATGCAATTCCCTTATTGAGACGTGGGTCAGTTGGTGTTACATGTCTTCTGGGAGACCTCCCCCTTCGATGAGATAACATGTCAAGAAATAATCAAAATTCTCTAGATCGTTATTTATCGAACCTAAAATGTCGATATGCATTGATAACTAACGATAAATCGATTGATCGAAATACCGACATTTGATTCCTAAAATTATACAAGCTTTCCCTCTTTTCTTGGCATGCTAACTAGACATGTCAAAAAATGATGAAGTATCGATATTTATCGAAATCGATTTTTCCAATATTCGATATATCAATATCAAAATATCGTTTTGAAAATATCGGTATTATCAATATCGATCAAATTAAAATTCCACAGAAACACCGACTGTAAATGGTTTTCAGAACTGATTACAGTTCCCAAAAATCTAAAGTGATCGATAATTAACATGAAATCTCGGACTCAGCGGTGTTTCTAACCTTTATTCTTTTTGATGTTAAAATGAAATTAAAAAATATAAAAACTTATTGTTAATCTTATGATAACTACGAATAATAATTACAATATTACATAAAAGTATATCGATGCAATACACGTGTGGCAAAAAATCGATATTGATTCTAATTTTATGATTCCAACAAATATTGATGAATTATATAGAACCCAAAATGTAGAAAAATTACTAATTTTGAACTTTTTGAACCCAGAATACTTCTCAGATGGCGGTTACGTCAATGACATGTCATGTCAAAACGATATCAAAAATATCGATATCGATATATCGATATTATGGGGAACGAAATTATCGATAAATATCGAAATTTTGAAGCGGATGAATCGATATTTATTAATATAGATATATTTTTGACATTTCTAATGCTAACAGAGGAAATTGGAAGAAAGCTTATTTCAAAAAATGTCAAAATTAAATATCAAAATATAAATATCAAAATTTGACATATAGAAATTGATAAATATCGATATTAGGTCTCATCTGTCACATGTTACATATTCCAATATAATTGAATTTACAGGAGCCCCTTCTGAAATCCACTATTTTTAGTCAAAAAGATCTATCCTGATTATTCCTTAAATCTAATCATTTAAAAAATTTCGTGCTAATTTGTGAAGCATACAAAGTATATTTTCCCTTTAGTTTTCTTTCTTTAATACTAAATGGACACCTTCATCTTTTACCCTTTTGAGCGCTATTAAATAAAAGCAATCCTAATAAAACATACAATGTACTAAAATAAAGTACTAAGGTCATTATATACACAATACTTTGGCACCTATAATCAAAAACTCCCGCAACTCATGCAACATCATCTATTTTCACAACAAACTCTATTTTAAGTTAATGAGATTAATTTAAAAACGTTGTAAAGTGCCAAAAATGAAACTTTGTAACACTTCTTTCGAGAACAGCTCCACCAAGTTACAACAAAACCAAAGTTTGAAGATTGAAACTTAAATAGTGAGAAAGCATTAAAACTTGACTTGGTGAAAGTTTTCGAACATTCAAAACGTAATTAGTTTTGCTCTTAGGCAAACTATGTCAGATTTAGACATCAGTCTTTTAGCGAGATTGTATCTTGAATAAATCAAAAACGCGCGAACGCGTGACTTACCCAAATGACTAGCTTATCCTCATCCTTGCCAGCGCGTTGCCGCCATAAAGGCACCATTCTCTTGGGATTCGACACAAAGACCGCATAGCACTTGTGTATCTCATTGTAGTGGCGTGCGATGACGTCCTGGCACAATTTGTATACATTCTCCTCACTGCAAAAACAAAAAGCCAATTACGCCAGCAGAAAGGGAATGAAAGAAAATGCGACCGCAAAACGCAGCAAAAACTAACGTCTCACGATGGAAAATCGCGATGCGCTCCATGCCTAACGTCGCACACTCCACTAACTAATCACAGCCGGCGGCGTAATCCAATGAAAGGCAAACCGTCGTCGCGTCGACGACATGCACCACCGCGACGCGCACAACCGTGAAAACTCGCGCGAAATACTCAGAGCGCGAAAAAATACGCATCAAAATATGTTCGCAATTTTTCTAGCGCACGCACCCATGGACGGACTGAGCGTACGCGTTCGCGATCATCCCACACGCCGCAATAAACGGTTTCGCCCGCAAAGTCGCCGACGACTGTCGCACAAACGTTTGTGTTGTTTTTTTTTAAGAGGAAGAAAAACCGCACCGCTCATTGGCGCAGTCGCGGCGTAGTGGGAGTTTTTCAACTTTTGCCTGCCATAAATTTTATTATATGAAATTTTTACTGAATGTTACAATTTGTTTTTCATATATCTATTTATATTTATAAACTAATTAGGTATTGGTAACATTTAATGATAGGTATTGGTAACATGTAATGATAGGTATTGGTAATTAGTTAATTTCATTGAAATGAAATAAGAATACGAAATGAAGATGAAAAGTAAGATGTATGGATGGAAATGAAGAACGGTCTTCATTTAACTGGAAACACAAAGCAAAATATGAAAGGAAATTCTAAATAGAGCCAACCAATGTGATGTACCCTAAATTTAATGGATGAATTGTTTAATCCCTGCAAAGGATGGTATATAATGAAAGTGACAATACAATTTTAAAGCATAACTTGCTAAAAATGAATATCTTTCAATTAGTTTGATAGATTAAAAATAAAACTGCCGTCAATTTCCTTGAGATGTTGCTTTAAGATGATAAAATTAAGATAAAACTGTAACATTTGATTAATTTAAATTTATTCATGCCATAAAAGAAGACATTGGTAACAGACTAGACAACCTAGCGACAAAACAGACACAGATTTTAAAGCGCAAAATCCAGAACTACAATGACTGGTCCACATCCACATATCTAAAGAATCTCACTCCCGGCCAAGATACAAATCACTCGGTGTGAAAGGCAACTAAACAAATTAAAAAAAAACAACAAAAATCATCCCCCCATTACGTACGATAAATGGTACATGGGCAAAAAACAACCAGGACAAAGCCGAAGTATTTGCAGATCACCTGGAGAAAACTTTCCACCCAAATGAAACTAACAGCGCTCTACCAAGAATAACAGCCAGCTATAATATTAATAACGAGCAAACAATTCCGCCTGCCACACCCAAAGAAGTGCCAAGAAAGCACCAGAGTATGACCTAATCACAACACAAGTTTTGAAAGCGATACCACAAAAGGGAATTGTAATGCTCACAAACCTCATCTATGCAGTTGTTCGACTAAAATATGTGCCATTATGCTGGAAAGTTGCGGAAGTAATGCTTCCGAAGGCAGGAAAATCACCATACGAAGTTGCATCACACAGGCCAATATCAATTTTGCCTGCTGTTTCGAAAGTCTTTGAAAAACTCCTACTAATCACTCGACAATTGATCAAATCCATAGACTTGTGGAAATGATAGAAGATTCGCTAGAGTCCAAAGAAATGTGCTCAGTACTGTTCCTCGATGTGGCCCAGGCATTCGACAAGGTATGGCATAACGGCTTAATTTATAAATTAAATAAAACGCTACCAAAAAATTACTGTAGTTATTCGTCGCATTGTCTGACAGGATAAAATCGTTGACACGCATGCACATGAATCAATTCGAAAATATTTGGAATTATTCACTAAAATATAAGAGTAAAGCATGTTTGAAATTGCTCAAACAATCACTCATCGTTAAACATAACGACTTATTTTAACCAAAAATGTATATACAAATGCATAAGTATGCAAATATTCGAAAAGTTTGAATCTATTTGCTAAAATATAAGAGAAACCTATCCTTGGATGTGTTGAAACGTCAAACGTTCTTTAAAAATTGCGTTTAAACAACTCGAGAGAGCAGAACCTTTAATCGCTAAAATATAAGAGAAAAGCATGTTTGAAACTGCTCAAACAATCACTCATCGTTGAACATGAGCTTGAACAGTTCGAGAATTAATGTAAAATTTCTGAAATTTTGGAAAGTATTCGTAAAATATAAGAAACAACGTGGTTAACAACAACATAACAGTTTCTCCCCTACTTAATTTAAAACATAATCTATCAAATAAAATGGCATGTTTCTGCTTGTGTAGATTGCGGTGTGAAGATGGGTGCTTCCCTGTCTTCATTGGGTAAAACTCTTATTCGAACAATATCGCCCAGTCCAGGCCTGGATTCTTGAGTTTTCTTTTCCCAGTTGTCATCATCAATTATATTCTTGGGAATGTTTAGTTTAATAAGTTGATTTACGTGACGTTTAATTGTATTACCATTGTCAAGTTTAAGTAGATAATGGATTCTTCCCAACTTTTTAATAATCGTACCGAATCTCCACTCCAATTTGTTGACAGCGTAATATCTTGATTGTACGCGATCTCCCACTCGAAACTGACGAATGCGCTGATTAAGTTTTGGATTTGATGTATGACTTACAGATTTCACAAAAACGTTCAGCTAATCCATTCGTTGATGGATATCCTGGAGCAATGAATTTTTGAAAGAGGAATCTCTTGCAATATTTCTTGAACTCGATACTGGTGAATGTTGTTGCGTTGTCGGAAACAACTGACTTTGGCTATCCATGTGTTGCAAAAACGTCTTCTATTAGTTGAATTGTCGCTTCTGATGTAATAAGTTTCGTGTGACGAATCTTTGCCCATTTGGACTTTGCATCAACAATTACTAGATAAAATCGATTGTCTATCGGACCTGCATAATCAATATGAATACGTTTCCAATTTTCGGTAGGCTCTTCCCAGTGATGTGTTTCAACCTTTACTGGATTTCTTCTGATGTTCGTGCATTGTTCACATGCCTTTACAATTTCTTCGATATCGTTGTTAATCCCTTTGCAATACACATATCTGCGTGCTTATTGTTTCATACGCGTTGTTCCAATATGTGTTTTGTGCAGTTCCTTTAAAACTTCTGTCTGAAGTGACTTTGGAATAATAATTCGTTGATCTTTAAATAATATTCCTCTATCGATTGTTACTTCTGGAATTTCTGGAATAATTTTACATGTTTGCCATTCATTAATTATATTCGATAACATATATCCTTCGACGTTTCTTGCTTCAATGTTGAAAATGTTAGTGAAGGTGAAGAAATGTGTTGAATAGTTAGGTTGTTGATATTGTGTCCTTCTTCGTTAATTCAATTTATTGCCGAATTTGAAACTGTGGCTCTTGATAAACAATCTGCGTTGATATTTTCTGTAGCTTTCTTGAATTTGATGTCAAAATTGTATGCTGATAAGAAAACTGCATAACGCTGGAGTCTTGAACTCGTCATCTTAGGAAGTGCGGCAATTTCTTTGAAAATACGTGATATTGGGTGATTATCCGTAATCAGTGTGAATCTGCGTCCAAATAAATATTCATGGAAATGACGAACTGCAAAAATAATTGCAAGCGCTTCACGATCAAGTTGCGAATATTTTTCTTCTACTGACGTTAAAGACCTAGAAGCAAAAGCAACTGGTTTATCTTCGCCGTTAACAAGGTGTGATAGAATTCCAGCTATACCATGAGGACTTGCATCTCAAGTTACTATGGCAGTATTATCTTGATCGAATGGTATGAGTACTCTATCAGTTGTAAGTATGCTGGTGCTCTTTTAATTCCAAAAGACAATCTATTTACTTTGAACATTCCTTTATGAGTGGTCATGGTTTGAATTTTACTCGATTCTTTATCAACAGGAATGTGTAAATAAGCTTTATAGAGATCAAGACAGCAAAAATATTTTGACCCTCTTAGCCGGTCGAGTAAATCTGATTTTTTGGGTATTGGATAATGTGCATCCACTAATCGTTGGTTAACCCCTATTTTATAGTCAACACAAACGAACAGAACCATCAGATTTTGGAATTACTACTAAAGGCGATCCCCAGTCACTCGTATCAACTTTGGAGATAATTCCTGCCTTTTCGAGATATAAAAGTTCTTTTTCTACGCAATGCATGCGGAATACTGCGTTCTCCATGGTACACAGGTTGAGCGTTTTCACGTACCTCGAGTTTAATTTTGATATTTGGTACACATCCAATCTTCTCCTCAAATAGCTCAGCAAATTGAATGAATATTTCATCTGCGATGGTTTGAATGTTGACAATGTGATAAACAGCTTGAGTTTGATTGTCAATACTTTGAAGATTCAGGTCCATAAGTCGTATCCAAGATCTTCCTAATATCGCCTTAAATTGGTTTGATACAACATATACATACTCAGAATAATTTTTATTATCAAATTGAAAGTTTACCTTTACCTTTCCATCAACTTTGAATCGGTTTTGTGTAAAAGATTTGAATGTTGTATTTATAGGTAATAGTTGATAATTTGTTAAGGTGTTTAATATATACCTGGGAATGAATGTAACTGCTGAGCCGGTATCAATCTCAAACTTGACGAGAGTTCCCTCAATTAAGATGTTAATTAGATATTTTTGATCGGTAGTTGCGTCACAATGAATTTGGTTTATTTCGTTGACTTCTACATCTTCGATATGGTTTATAGCCAGATTTATTTGCCAATGACGACTTAATACATACTCGTGATATATGATCGGATTTCTTATTATAATATTACATTTTCGTTTCCTTTTTGTCAACGTAACATTCTTTGCTGGTATATCCCTAGCACATCCAAGTTGATCCAAAATCTATTCTTGTCCTACGTTTTTGCGAATTTGATTGTGTTTGATTTCGATTAACATGTTTATTCTTATTTATGAATTTGTTATGATACGGATTTGAATGGAACTTTGATTTAGTTTCTCTTGGTGAAATGCGATTTATTGTCAGAGAATTATCCATTTCTAGGTGTTTGGCATCGATTTGAGCTGCTTCCAGAGCAAGAGCTGCAGTTGAAATCGAAACGAAGTAATTTTCTTTCATCTGAAGTAGTTTTTCTCGTATATGTAAATCCGACAATCCGCGAATGAATTGTGCTCGAAGAAGGATATCTGCAATAGATGTCGCACAAGTCTGTTGAGGACACACAAATTTACATTCGATAATGTTGCTTCGAAGATCAGCGATTAAGTCCGTTATTGACTGACCTTCCTTTTGTTGTTTACATAGAAAAATGTGCTGTTCCACGAGGACGGGTTTCTTGGGAGCTAAATGTTCTTCTAATATTTTACATAATTCTACATACTTTAGCTCTTTTACCTGTTTTGGTGCTGCTAATGCCGATGCTGTTTCGTATAAATGTGGTCCCAATGAATTCAATAATAACTGTGCACAATATGATTTGTTATCATATATACCTTTCATTTCCGTGTAGTTTTCAAAACGATCTCGATAAATTCTAACCGATTCCTTTTTTGCATCGAATGATTCAAAATTTGGCAATAATGCTGTATTTACCATTTCCTTATCATCCTTCTTCAGTAGCTTCTCGAAAAACTTTTGATGCATTTGTAGAAATTCTTGGAATTGCTTAGGATCCATTCTCTATAAGGTTTTTTTTTGAGCACGTGTGTTATTTTCGAATTTACGATTTATTTTCGCAAAAATTTGTCCTTAAACACTTTGGAAGTTCTTATTTTCGCAAAAATTTGTCCTTAAACACTTTGGAAGTTCTTATTTTCGCAAAAATTTGTCCTTAAACACTTTGAAAGTTCTTATTTTCGCAAAAATTTGCCCTTAAACACTTTGGAAGTTCTTATTTTCGCAAAAATTTGCCCTTAAACACTTTGGAAGTTCTTATTTTCGCAAAAATTTGCCCTTAAACAC
>JAODAC010019967.1:0-19498 GCA_027575185.1 Mimaenictus wilsoni | reverse complement strand
CGGACGGGTAGTCCACGAATCCTGCTAAAATAAAAGATTCGCGTTAATTCGCGGGTTGATGTTGCTGTTCGCAACACTTTTAGTTATGTGTCAGTTGTTAAAATCATATTTCAAGGTTATCTAGTGTGTACGCACACGCCGCTGACGATGGGCGCCGGTACGCTGAAGAACTCGTCCGCTCTTGAGGCACTGACTGGTTCGTGCTGGAATGACGTCGCCTCAAGGATGGTGTAACGCGGTTCGTAAGGCCGCGGAGAAACAAACTGTATGAGGGAGAAATTGAACTCTGAGGTTTTTAGGCTCTTCGTTGAGTTACAAGTGATTCGAATCAAGGCTGATTTGAATCTGTTTATTTCATAGTATAATTGCGGTATATATACAAAATACCTAACAATAATTAGTTAGTTATTATGGATAAATACATATGTATATGTATACATTAAAATATTCGTATGAATATGCCTTCGGTATGTGTAACACATTTTAGATTAGTTGTTAGTTAGCTTTTGTTTCATATACGTCAGTGAACCAAACATGAAATGGTTTATTTTGAGTGTAGTCTTCTCTTTAAGTACTACATCATCTTCTCTGAATATCCTAACAATAATACCATACAAAGGACGAAGTCAAGTACATTTCCTGAAAGTGATTGCGGAAGGTCTTGCAATTCGTGGACACAATATCACATTTCTATCGCCGTCGATCGAAACCTCTACAGTAAAACACATCGATTTCGTTTCCTTACCAATGAAATTGGAAGAATCAAACGAACTTATCAGCTTTGACGATATTAAACACGTTTTTAAGGAGCAAAAACCAAATCTACTAATGCGTCTTATAGTAGTATTTATCATGGGTCCTCTTGCAAAGGTGTCATGCGAGGAGCAGCTAAACTCTCAGGAAATGCGTCAATTTGTTGAAGAAAAGCGCAGCTTCGATTTGGTTATTATGAACACATTCCATACTGATTGCTTCGCACCAATTACGAATCATTATAAAGCACCTTTGGTACTGGTCGCACCATCTCCTTTTCCATGATATTATTGGAAAATGAGCCAGCCTGTTAATCCATCATATATTCCCAATTGGTTATCTGGATTTCATTCGGAGATGTCATTTTTGGAACGAGTACAGAATACGTTACTTGAATTATTCCATAACTTTTACTTTGATTATATTCTGGCAAGAAATAGTAATAGAGAAGCAAGGAGGTTTTTTGGTGAAGATATTGCTGATCCCCAGGAATACGTGAGGAATGCAAGTTTATTGTTAACCAATTCGCATTTTGCTCATATGGGGGCAAGACCAAATGTTCCAAGAGTTGTTGAAGTTGGAGGGATTCATTTGAAGGCAAACAAAGCGTTACAAATTGTAAGTAGAACGTGAGTAGCCCAAGAAGGGGAGTTCTTGGCCAATTTTACCGTGTTATTTTAGATGGCACAAAAATCGGCCAAAAGTGGTGGGGGTAAAAAAAGTGACCAATGAGAATCGAGTATTTTCCGATCGAGTAATATTGTCACGAAATGCCACAAGGTTTATGACTAACAATATTAAATTCGAGCCCAACCAACTAGAATTCTGAGACAACCAAACAAAATATTCGAGACAATCAACAAAATATTCGTGGCACTTCGGCAATGTTCGGAAAATACTCGAAAATACTCGTTTCTCTTATTATTGGAATCGAAAATCACCAGGTATTGATACTTGAAGTACCAATAAATCGAACCGTAGTATTGATACTTATCAATACCGATGAGTTTTGACACTATTCCTCGACAAATCATCACTAACAACACATCGTCCTACCCCTGCGTCCCACTTTTCATTTTCGCAATCTTGTCACCTTAAATGAACCTCCAAAAACCTAAATGAGAGTTGTCCAGTGATATTACTAACAATACTTACAATAAACGATGATTTCGGTGAGTTTAGAAACTTTATTTTTCGTACATAGAACTCTTATATAATCTAGTTTACTTCGAATGCCTAAAAGTCGATTTTTGCTATTATTTAAATATATTTGGTAGCCTGCAACTTATTCCATTTCGAAGTAAATACAATCATAATTTACTATCGTTAAAATATTTTGCGATATTGTGCATAGACTATTTTGAAATAATTATTTTCGCGATATTCCTAGTGCAATTCACATTTAGTTGTTTACCAGTGCATGGTGTGCACAAGTTCCTAAAGAAAATATCATTCTACAGACTTTAAACCATAGAAACGTCTCTCTTTTGCAACTATACATTGCTGCAATTATATTACCGTCCATATAAATTACTTCAAAAATATATTGACCCTATTAACCTGTATAATTAGACATATTTCGTCTGTTTATTCCTTTATAAAACCAAATTTCGTTAGTATTTCAATAACAACCACTGTGTTAAAGCCTTAAAATGCATTTATTTCTATTTTTCGCGTGGATATTCTTTCGTTGTGATTCTTTAAAAATACTTACAATCGTTCCCTATCATGGACGAAGTCAAACATCAGAACAATTGCTGAGGGACTCGCCTCTCGAGGGCATGTAGTCACCTTTCCATCAGCTCCCCAAAAGGCGTCAGACAACAATAAACACATAAAATACATATCTCTACCATTCCCTTCAAAGAATCTAAAAGAACAGTACAGTTTTGAGTACGTAGAACACTTGTTAAAAGCTGGTGAAACCGATCTGATGCATAGCCTCAGACTATCTCTAAACCTAACACCGAACGCCAAAATGACATGTGATTACGTGCTAAACTCCCCGCAAATGCAAATATTCAAGGAAGAACATCAAAGTTTTGATTTAGTGATAATGAACGCATTTCAAACCGATTGTTCCGCTCCATTCGCTTACTTTTATGGTGTGCCCTTGGTGTTGGTTACTACATCGGCACCATGTCCTTGGTATAATTGGAAATTAGGACAACCTACTAATCCTGCATATGTTCCTAGCTGCTTTTCACAGTTTATTTCAAAGATGACCTTCTGGGAACGACTTCAGAATACTTTGATTAATACGTTTCAAACGTTTAACTATGATTATAGACAAGAAGTGGAGAGTTTGAAATTTGCTCAGAGGTTTTTCGGAGAAAATATTCCAGACTTAGGAGATATTGTACGAAATACAAGTTAGTTGTTAACGAACACTCATTTTACACATCTTGGAGCAAGAGCAAATGTTCCAGGAGTCATAGAAATTGGTGGGATTCATTTAAAAGATAGTAAGCCTTTAAATTATGTAAGTAAAACTACTGTTATTTAAATAGCATGAATGTCACTTTACATAACTATAAATGATAAGAAAGTTTTAACATTTTAAAACTTTAAAAATAACGATTTATAAAGTAAATTTTTCAAAGTTTATTAGTCACGTGGAGATTTTTAAATTCTATACTTCAAAAATGTACTTGATAAACATATTTTTCACATTCTAGTTTTTTTTTGAGCGAAATGTACTTGTTTAATAACTATTCCAATCGTGAATTTTCCCCTGTCAAAGTGAAGTAATTCCTCAAAAATAATTGCCAAAACTCAAGAGTTGATGTTTCTAATTTATCACCTAGATTCACCTAGGTTTATTTCATTTGATAAATGTTTTTATTTGGCCCAATTCAAAATATACATACGTTTGCTTGATATAATTGGAAAGCAGGATCCAATCTTACTTAGTTTTCCAGGTTTATTTATCAAATTATATTCGGGGAGAGAATAAAGAATCCTTTAATTGACAACTTTCACATAATCAGCCATGATTTTCTTCAAAAAACCGTGCGTTTTATACAGTCTCGGAATTTCTTTGAAAAAAATTCAAGTATTAGGAAAAATTGTATGGAATGCTAGTATTTTGTTGACAAACTTAAAGTTTTCTATTCTAGATTGTTTATAAAATATATTTAGATTGGTCTTTAAATTTGCAACCACCTTATTAAAAAAACAGGATTGGAATTTCTCATCTAAAATACCTCCTCATCTTCCTCTTCAGTAGACTCATGCCTATTTGTGGTGCTTTATACTTCTTCCGACGTTGATTTCCATGATTCTATCCACCTCTTCGGTGGTCTTCCTACCGGTCTTTTGGTGGCGGGACGATTCGTTTTTGCCCATTTTGCCCAGCCTGTTGTTTGCCATTCTGTCGACGTGATCGTTCCATTGTCGTCTTCTGTGCCTCTCCTACTTGACTGTGTCTTCTACGTCCAATTCAGCTCTTGTGGTGTCGCTCCGTATTCGGTCCCGTGGGGTCACCCCTTTTATTCGCCCAAGTATTTTCATTTCAGCCGTTCTCAGTGTTTGTTTGCTTTTTGATGTTTCAGCCCTTGTCTCGTTAGCATACGTGAGGATCGGGCGAATGCAAGTTTTGTAAATTCGGGTTTTTGTTTTTGTGCTGAGGTATTTGTTTTTCCTTATTCTAGTGTTTATGGCTCCTGATAGCTTCGTGGTCTTTCTTACTGTACCGCGTACTTCTTTATCTAAAATACGAGAAGTTATTTGTAAATGCATAAATGCAATGCATACTTGAAATTTTGAAATTATGTTCTAGAGGAATTTATTTTGTTGGACTAAGAATACGGCGGTAAACTGAGTTTCTTTTTTCTTCTTCTTCTTCTTCTTCTTGCTAATTTATGGCTCTTGGCAACAAGGCTCTCTGAATCAGAAATGACTCCACATTAAAGAAGCAGGTTCTTCTTCTTCTTCTTCCTGATTTATGTCTCTTGGCAACAAGGCCCTCTGAACCTGAAATAACTCCACATTAAAGAAGCAGGTTATGTATCAACTTAAACTGATGACATTACTGACAGCAGAATGGCAAAAGTATGAGTGAACATTCAAATAATAACATGACATTCAAAGAGAGATTCAATAACTAGAGGAGTAGCAGAAGCTAGTATAAAATTTAAATTTAATGGAGGAGAAAGCCCTTGATTCAATAAATTATTATAAAAAATATCTCGATTAATTCTGTTAGAGTTACATCCGAAAAAATAATGATTTAAATTGCCAATTACCCCACAGTCACACAAATTTGAATCCCGCCTGCCTATTCGAAATAAATAAAGTGGTGTAACTGAAAACCCTGACAAAAGACGACATTTAAAAGAATAAGAGGCTCTACTCACGCCCTTAGCCATATTAAAATGAGAAGAGACAGAAACTTTTTTGACTAAATCATACAACCATCGCCCTGATAACTCTACATCCCACCAATTTTTGCGTTGCTTACGCGTAGGTTATTTTTTAATACATTATTAAAATCCAAAAAGGAAGGTTTATAAAATATTGACACAACAAGAGAGGGATCCAAAGCCCTTTTAGCAAGTCGAATCGGCCATTTCATTTCCACGAATTTGCGAATGTCCCGATATCCAACATAATTTAACATGCTTCAAATCAAATAGTTTCTTTCTTATTTTATTACGTACATTTTACAATTGACATAAACGAATGACATGTAATTGAAATATATTGTTTACCACAACCAATATCATGAATATTTAAAATAGCCATGCATCACTAATAAGTGAAGCAATTCTGACATGCAGAACTTTAGTCGATAAGTAACCTTCGTCCTAAAATATCAAACCATGTATTTATCAGTTTTGAGTGTACTATACCTCTTTAGTGCTTCTTCTAACTCTTTGAAAATATTAACAATAGTGCCGTTTCATGGTCGAAGTACCATATATCCCGTTAAAAGGCTTTCAGAAAGCCTGGCCTCACATGGTCATGAAGTTACCTTCATGGCTCCTTCTACGGGACGACCTAAAATTGGCAATATATCATTTATTGAACTACCAGTTAATCGAAATCATCTCAACGAACAATATAGTTTCCAATACCTATTCAATATCATGTTAAATCAAAAATTCATATCATCCTTAAAGTGGGGTACGTTTCTCATTGGCCTAGCGAATTATACATGTGGTACCATCCTAAACTCGCCGGAAATGCGTGACTTTATAAAGGAAAAACGTGATTTTGATGTAGTTGTTGTTAGTATATTTCATACAGACTGCTTCGCTCCTTTTGCGTATTTATATGGTGCTCCTTTAGTTTTGATGTCTCCATCAGTACAGTTTACTTGGTATAATTGGAAAATGGGCCAATCTTCAAATCCTTCTATCATTCCTAACTGGTTTTCGGGATTTACTTCGACGATGTCTTTCTGGGAAAGATTTCAAAATACGTTAATTGACAACTGGCATCATTTCTGCCATGAATTTATACAAGAAGTTGATAATTTTGAGCACTCCAAAAGGTTGTTTGGAGAGGACATTCCAAGTTTTGGAGAAATTATAAGCAATGCTAGCTTATTATTAACAAATTCGCATTTTACTTTGAATAGTGCAAAGTCTAATGTGCCAGGAGTTATTGAAGTTGGTGGAATACACTTAGGAGAACCTCAAAGCTTACCAAACGTGAGTATATCTAAAAAGACGAATATGTTATGTACACAGGCGTTGTAGTGGTGTACTGCATAGCCTCCAAAGTTTATCGCAGTGATCATTTTTAGTTCCTAGTATCCTTGAAAATTACACTATTTCATAAATTGCACAAATTATCTAGAAAACTAGATTTTTTTATAGTCAGGTTTGCGTAAAAATGTTGTCGATCTTTGAACGGCTCTAAAGGCCACCAAAAAAATCGCAAAAATTGCGAATTTGCATGTTTCTACTTTGCAATAATTTGTTAATTTTTGTTGTGAATTTCAAGTGCAACGTTCTTCTAGTTTTCGAGTAAATTACATTTTTATATCACAGTATGAACAGTCCAGTGTAAAATTATGAACTTTCATCAGTTCCACAGGCCGTCCAGAAAATCGCAAAAACACGAACTTGCATATTTGTACTCAGCCTTATTTGGCAAAATTTTGGTGTGAATTTCTAGTAAAACACCCTTCTAGTTTTCGAGTAAATTACATTTTTATATCGCTTTATGAACAGTCCCATGTAAAATTATAAACTTTGATCGGCTCCACAGTCCACTCAGAAAATCGCAAAAATAGCGAACTTGCATATTTCTACTCTGTCATATTTTGCAAATTTTTGGTGTGAAATTCAAGTAAAACACTCTTCTAGTTTTCGAGTAAATTACATTTTTATATCGCCTTATGAACAGTCCAGTGCAAAAGTATAAACTTTGATTGGCTCCACAGGCCGCCCAGAAAATCGCAAAAATAGCGTACTTGCATGTTTCTACTCTGCCATATTTTGCAATTTTTTTGTGTGCATTTCAAGTGAAATACTTCTATAGTTTTCGAGAAAATTAAATTTTTATATCGCCTTATGAACAGTCCAGTATAAAATTATAAACTTTGATCGGTTCCACAGCTCGCCCAGAAAATCGCAAAAATTACCGATTTGCCTATTTGTACTCAGCTATTTTTTGCCAATAATTCATGTGATTTACAAGTGCTGCACTCTTTTAGTTTCCACGTAATTTACATTTGTATAGCCTGTTACGGACAGTCCAATGTAAAACAGTCTAAAAGAAAGTCGCAAAAATCGGGGACTTGCACAGTTGCATTGGACTAGATGATCTAGGCTATGAAAGTTACATGTGCCACATTTAAATACCGGCCATAATAAATATTCATACATTTTTGTAGTTAGATTTTCTAGTTAACTTCCGAAAGGTAAATAAATTGTGCAAACCAAAGGTAAAATAGTAAACTATAGCTTAATACTAGTGTACTAGCTTTATTACTAAATTTACAACATTTATCAAATAAAATGATACAACATTTCTTATTATCATTTAAGTGGAAATATATCATGTCGTGTTATGTCGAAGAGACAATTTGATACATACCATCGGATTCTCTCTTCTCCATGATTCGTGTAAAAAAAAATTAAAATACAATATTATTCCAAACTTGGTGTGACTTTCAAATGTTACAAACACCTTCTAGTTGCTAATATAATAACAGTTTATCTGAGAAATTGGATCTCATTATGACAAGTTCGGTATAAAATTGTCGCAGGTTTTTGGTAGATTCTGCATACCACCAAAGAATTCCCCTTTTAAAAAAGTCTACTCTCGTATGAAATGTTAACAAATAGTTGAAACAATGTTTTGTTGTTACTTTTGCACGGTACCTTATGCGATCTATAGGTTGGTAAAATTGAAACCTGCTTTAGCGTTTGCAAAAAAAAATCCCAAAAATCCCAAAAATCCCAAAAAATCCCAAAAATCCCAAAAATCGTTTTAAATATCTCACAGTTTAACATAAATAAACGGATGTTCCCAATAAATAAACAATTGGCAGAATATATACATAAGTATGGAGTTTGGAGTAAAAGAAAATGTTCCTTTAATTTTTAAAGTCCTTAGAATTAATTTAGGAAAACGTAGATATTTTTTAAACTGGGTTGTTACTTTAATATTTCTATGTTAAAACAGTAATATTCTAAATAATAAATTCTTATCATACCAAAATAAGGTTAAGCCATAAAAATTGATAAATCGCGTTGTTAAGGCTTGATAACACTGGAGTTAATATAGTCTAATTGTAAGAGTTAATCTACTTTAAGTAAGATAGGGTTAAATAAATGTCAAAACCTCGTTAACCGAGGGTTACCTCAATGAAATTACAAAAAAATTCGATATATATAAAGGGCGATAAACACCTATAGGTGATAATAAGAAATACAGATTACGAACTCAAGATAAGTCAACTTCAAATAATATTTCCCGCATGTTAATATTACTTAAAATTTACTTAAACTTAAAATATATGAATCAAATTTAACGATTTAAAATTTTCTTGTTTATTGTTAACAAATACACATACGCTTCATGGATTAAAAGAACATGTTCCTTTAATATTTAAAGTTCTTCGAGTTAATTTAGGAAAGCGTAGATATTTTTCTAAAGTGGGTTGTTACTTTAAAATTTATATATGTTAAAATAGTAATATTCTAAATAATGAATTCTTATCATACCAAAATAAGGTTAAGACGTTAACATAAATAAATCCCGTTGCTAAGGCTTGGTAACACTGGGAGCGCTCGACAAAGGTCGCTGACGCTCGCGTACAATGACGTGATTGCCAAGAATACATAAGACGCGTTAATTCTCAGACGCATTTAGCTTATTTACCCCTACCCCCGTTTGCCTCTACGTAAAACACTCGATTTCCAGATCGAGTACAATGTACGTATTCCTAAAACGCACTAAAAATATATTTGTTAAATATATTGTTAAATATTCAACATGCATACATAAAATAGACGTGTCACAAAAATAAATGAAATAGTTCAGACATAAAATGGTTTAGTGGCAAAGTATCATTCGTTCGCAAAGCAACGAAAAATGTATTTATCAGTTCTGACTGTACTTTACCTCCTCAGTGCTTGTTCCAACTCTTTAAAAATATTAACTATAGTGCCGTTTCATGGTCGAAGTACCATATATCCCGTCAGAAAACTCTCGGAAAGTCTAGCATCACGTGGACATCAAGTAACATTCCTTGCCACTTACTATGAGGAATCACAGAACGAAAATTTGGATTTCATCCCTCTTCCAATGCATAAAACTCGGTTAACTCAAGGATACAGTTTTGAATTTTTGGATAAAGTGTTACACAGTAGTAATATTCAGCAGCTAATTCCTCGATTAAAGATCGGATTCATTTTAGCAACATTTGCTGACTATGTCTGCGGTCAGGTGTTAAATTCCCTTGAAATGCGTCGATTTAAAAAGCAGAAACGCTCATTTGATGTGGTCATTATCAACGCATTTCCTTCAGATTGCTTTGCACCGTTTGCCCATTTTTATGGAGCCGCCTTAGTTCTAATTTCATCATCAACACCGTTTTCCTGGAATACTTGGAGGGTGGGCCAGTCATCAAATCCATCCGTGATTCCGAACTGGTTTTCTGGATATATAAACACGATGAGTTTCTGGGAGAGGTTACAGAACACTTTGATAGATTTCTGGCATCATTTTTACTATGAATTTGTCCAGGAAAAACGCAGTTACAAACAAGCCAAGCTATTTTTTGGCGAGAACATACCTACTTTTGAAAACATCATGAGTAATGCCAGTTTACTATTGACTAATTCGCATTTTTCTTTTAATGGTGCAAGGAGTAATGTCCCTGGTGTTATTGAAGTTGGTGGAATGCATTTGGAAGCAAATAAAAGTTTACCAAGTGTGAGTATGAAAGTAAATAACTTGATAAAACATGACTTTAAGACATGGTTTACGATGATGGGTGTTATTATTTCAGTACCGGTTTGAATATTTTAAATATTTGCAATTGTTTTACTTGGAGGCTTAGAGGTCTTAGCTCATGGTGAAAACAGTAAGTTTCTAGCATTTGTCATAAACACAGTTAAAATGAAGTTAATCCTAAGTGTCTTAAGCTTGTTTTCAACAACTACTTGCTTAAAAATATTCACAATAGTGCCGTTCCATGGACGTAGTCAAATTTATCCCATTAAAAAACTCTCTGAAGGTTTAGCACTACGTGGCCATTCCATAACCTTTCTATCAACATCAGTAGATACATCTGAAGTTAAAAATCTTGAATTTTTTCAATTGCCGATTAAAGAAGTGCTTTTTAAAGAACAATACAGTTTTGAATTTCTTGATCGGGAGTTTGGAGGTGACAAAATCCAGAAATTAATACCGCGTCTTGAACTGGGTTGGGTTTTTGTTGATTTTGCTAATACTACTTGTGGTCAAGTGTTAAACGCTCAAAAAATGAGGAATTTCAAAGAAAAACATCAACATTTTGATTTGGTTATAATTAGTGCGTTTCATACAGATTGTTTTGCTCCTTTTGCTTATTTTTATGGTGCACCATTAGTGTTGGTATCTGCATCAACACCGTTTTCATGGTATTCTTGGAAAATGGGCCAACAGACAAACCCATCACACGTTCCGAATTGGTTTTCGGGCTATAATTCTAAAATGACTTTCGTAGAACGACTGCAGAATACTTTAATTGATTTATTTCACCTTTTCTACCATGATTATATTCAGGAAGTTAAAAGTTTCGAGCAGGCTAAGCGATTTTTCGGAGACATTCCCAGTTTTGGGGAAATTATTAGTAATACCAGTTTATTGTTAATAAATTCGCATAATTCTTTTCATGGAGCAAGGGCAAATATTCAAGGGATTGTTGAAGTTGGTGGAATGCATATTGGAAGGAACAAATCGTTGCCAGCGGTAAGCGAAAGTATTTAAGGGAAGAACCTTAGTCCTAGTCAATTTCTAACCTATTCAAGAATATTCCCGGAAAATTTCAAGTTGATAACTGCATTATTTACGAAGTTCTAGCTAATAATTCTAATAAAAACATATAGTTTTTCTATGTTAACCATTGATTGACATTTTAACGATTGAGGAAATTCTAACTAACCGATTTGGCTGAGTAAAGGTTCATTTTATAGACAATTAAATTCTCTAGAATATGACGTCACTTGTTTTTGAGAGAATGTATGTATTTACATCTTTATTGTGTTTTTAATTTGAGCATACACATGCTGAAAATGCATTTATAATTTAAAACACAATTCAACATCGTTTTTCCATTTTGCGTACACGATTGAGAAAATTATACTACACCTACACGGCTGAGTCATAGCTCATTATAAAGGCAATTAAATTCTCTAGAATATGACGTCAATTGTTTTGTGAAAAAATATATTTACATATTGTTTTTATATTTTTAAATCAAATTTTAATAGTAAACATGCACTTGTAATTTAAAATTGTATAAAAATATAAAATTGTAACTCTTTGTTGAAAATACTCGACGTCATATTCAAGCTAATGTTATAAACTTTGCAAAAACATCTTGCCAGTTACTTTCTGATGAAAATTAAGAACGCTAGACTGTACGCAGCTGAGTAACTCAAAACAAGGCATGCAAAACTTCCAAGTATTCCAAGTATCTTCAAGATACAAAAGAAAACAAACGAAAATTAAATTCTATGTTAAATAACCCTAGGTAATTATGTAAACAATAACCATAAATAACTTCAAGTTCATCGGTTGAGTGGTTTTCGAGAGATTTTAGTTACCGATTTGAACAAATAGCTTTGAAAAAAGCCTTGGAAATTATTTAATGAATAAATCAATCAATTTTGGGTCTAACTTCGTCATTATCTCCATTTTTTATTTGAAATTTACATCAGACAATTTTAAGACAACATATTTTAAGAAAATTAAAAATTTGATTTTTAAATAATCAAAATGAAAAATTGAAAAATCGAAAAACCAGACGGGATTAATTAATATAATCAAGCATTGAAATTCAGTTTACGATAGTGCAATAGTGCGAAGGCTACGATATACACTGGTCGTTTAAAAAAATCCACATAAACTCGTCAACAAACACCGATATAATATTACAGAACTAAAAATTCCATGTTTTATTCTCTTCTATATGCCCACAGTATCGGCCCTGGAATTTATTTACGATTTAAAAATATGTAGAGATATTTGCAGCTAGGTGATATTAGTTTACTTATTTTGAGACAGTACCGTATCGAGCTTAGTGAACGTGCTGAGAGACTGATAGAGACTGAGGCAAGTAACTGGTTCTAGCTATTAATTCATCACACCATGCATTCGATGCACTAGTACGTCTCTAGCTGTCTTAAAGTTAACTTTGCTTGCGTTCGTTATGAGCAGATAACTATAAAACGGTTACGTTATCAATAGAAAAGTGGATATCATGGTTTGGTAAATGAAAAACAATTTGCGAATTTAAACCCGTGAACGACTTTATCGCACAGTTGCAGCCTCTGTGAGATAGCAAAACGTGTTCGCGCTATGGAACATTCATACTGTGACGAGTGATTGTGCTGTTAACATAACTCATTAAATTGGCGCATTTAGTAATTAGCAATGTGGAAATTTGTGGTTATTTTCGTGGTTTTAACAACATTGTTAAAAGTTGAGAGTGCTAAAATTTTGGGTGTCTTTCCGTACGCTGGTAAATCCCACTTTCATGTGTTTCAACCAATTCTTCAAGAGCTAGCCAAGCGAGGTCATGAAGTCACGGTGATAACCCCCTATCCGCAGAAAGTTCCACTCAAAGGTTATACCGATATATCCCTAGAAACAGGCGATAAGGGTTTCTCAGAGAATGTCGTAGACCTTGAGGGCTTCCTGACAACCGGCACATGGCAGATGATCCAAGGTGTCGCTGGTCTCGGAAAAGATACCTGCGATAATCTCAACCATCCCAATTTTAACAAATTCCTTAAAACTGCCAAAGCCCAGAAGTTTGACTTGATGCTCGTCGAGTTTTTCGTGACGGATTGTTTCCTCCCAGTGGCTCCTTACCTTGATATTCCTTTCGTGGGCATCACTTCGCATGTTTTAATGCCGTGGTCTAATACACGTATTGGTACAATTGACAATCCTTCGTATGTGCCTAATCATTTTATCGGTTACTCGGATAAAATGAACTTTCCTCAACGGGTGGTGAATACGATTGTGTACTTTGCGACGAAATTGGTGGAGCATTATATTATTGATATCCCTGGTAATATTGCGGCGAAGCAGCGTTTTGGGCAAGACTTACCGCATCTTGATGATATCGCTCGCAATGTTAGTGCTTTGCTGACGTATACGCATTTCGCACTGACAAGGCCACGACCTTTGGTGCCGGGCATGATTGAAATTGGCGGTTTGCACTTGCATAATTCGAAGGTTAAGCCACTTCAAAAGGTAACAATTAATTAAGTGTTTGATTTCTTTCATTTGGTTTGATTTCTTTTATTTTATTTGATTACTTGAAGGTAAAAACATTTTATGATGAGTTAATCTTAACCAAATAAAGTTATGTAGACATGTCCAATGTAAATAGGTTTTATTTGACTTACATATTTACACTTATGATCAATTAATCATATACATACTATGATGCAGTGATTTGTGAGTTGATGATAAGTTTGTACCAGAAGGTTTATCCTTCAAAATGTAACAATTAATATTGTTTTATTTAATTAGTTCAACGAGAAATTGATTAATTCATATAAAACGATATGAATGTTTTATTTGTCAAGTTGATGGAGATAGCATGTTTCTGGAATAATCTTAATTAAATATAGTTGTGTGAAGTTTACATATACATATTAAATAATCGCATTTAATTTGACTGCACCTGTATAAAACATCATATAATCAAATAATACAACATTATTGCAAAGATTTATAATTTGGACAGATGAGGGTATAGGGATGTCAATTTCATCAGCTTTGTTGTTGCATTTATGACCGAGTAATATATGGGATAGAGGGGTAGCACCCGCACCCCTGGAATTTTGGCTTTTCGTTTTGTTTTTTAGAATTTTGAGCATAGAATTACTGCAATGATAGAAGATCAGCACTTCTATCATTGCAGTAAAAGTAAAAAGACATCAAATTTCAAGGGGGTGGGCGTCCACCATTACTAGGTGGTCCCAAACTATTACTAGGGCGACTTTACATAATCACGAAAATTGACAAAATGCAAAAATGGAATTTGTTCCGGGGGCTGGAATCTGGAATTTTCGTTTGTTTAAATCTTAGAAATTTTAACAAAATATTACTGAACTGAAAAATACCGATACAAGACGTCAAAGTTAGGAAACAGGTCCTATTAATCACTACGAGGGGAATTCGTTAGGTCTTGGATGGAATTGCATTATTTCAAAAAATGGAAAGGTGCGAAAAGAAAATTTAAGCAAGGTAGGAGTCCATTTTTTGGGGGGAAGTCCCACACCAGACCTATTCTAATACTCGTTAGATTATGTTTTCTGAACGTCATTACTTTATCACGAAAATTGAAAAAACGTAAAATGACATTTCAAAAAGGTTGTGGAATCTGGAATTTTCGGTTTTGATTGAATTTTTGGCATAGTGTTACTGTACTAAAATACTGATAAAAGACATCAAAGGGGAAGGGGGGAAGAGTGTTTTCTCAGGCCTACGGGGGTCCCTCCATGACTGCTCATTGGATTTAAAGGGCATTGCAATATCACAAATATTGAAAAGGGACGAAAATAAAATTTTAGCCGAATGGGAGTCTCCATTTCGGAGGAGAGGGTCGCACATTATTTTCACTTCACGACATAACATTATCACGAAAATTGGAATAAGGCAAAAATGAATTTTCTTTGGGTTTGAATTTTGGTTTGAGGGTTTGTCATTTTTGAAAGAATTGTTAGAATAGAAGAACTCACAGAATACTTTTTTTGCCTTAGCTCACACCCACGCACAGAATTCCATTAAGATTCTCCAGTTTGGTATTCCTAGAAAAAAGCCATTGGCCACGGGTCGGCAACCTTTTTTTAAAGGGGAGTCAAAATCAACCAAAATCAGAATAAGGAAACGTTTCAGTCTATAGTATGATCATGAGGGTAAGAGTCTCCCCATGGAGCATTTTCTACCATCGTCCCCAAAGAGGGGAGACACCACTATAGTTAGTCTGTTGAAATTAGTAAATCGTAAAATTAGTAAAAAAAAGGGTTCAATAACCAATAGTGAAAAAAAAACGATTCAATAATGACAATTCCAGAACTGATACTCAAAATACCTTGAAGCATTTAATATTATGACTGCTGACCGCAAAGTACCGGGATCGAATCTCAGTGGGCGCAGATTAAAATTTTTCTATTCAGCAGTAATTAGTTTCTAATATGACTTATTACATTGAAAAAAAATTAATATAGGTAATGACCTTCACAGTAAGTTGTAAATTACATAAGTATATTAGACTAAAAAATCAAGTACAAATATCTATAAATAAATCTGTGTATTTGCAAAAAAAAAACATTTTATATAATTTATGGTGATATTATGTAATTATCAACCAAGGCAAGTCAACTTCTCTATGTTTGCTTTCCTTATCTGTAATTTATTTACAATTTGTAGTTTTAATATACACTTATCTACTGGAAACCAAAATTGAATACAAAGTAAATATAATTTGCATTCACGTACTTCATGTTAGTTGAATTACAATTGTTTTGAGTATGTGCTAAGATTACAGTACTATTTTTGTCCTTGGCTTGAGGCAGGCCAATGTGTTTACAACAAAAGGTTAATACGCATCGCACGCTCGTGTATTTTATGTAATGAATTGAGCGCTCCGTTGGTCGCCACCATTGGCGCGTCGAGCAACCATTTCGTAATCTCCAAATTATATTTATCTAGTAAGACGTGACGAATTCGTCTCGTACACATTTTAGTTTCCACGTCACATCAATCGCGTCAAGTCATATCTCTCTATGGCTTGCCAGAGAATATTGAGTTAAGCATACATAGTGAAGTGCAGTTAAGCGTAGTGTAAATTGCCTATAGTCAAGCACGAAAAACAATGGCAATGAATTACTTATGGATGTTTATTGTCTACCTTGCAATGGCCATGACAGAAGCCTATCGCATTCTCGGCATATTTCCACATTTCGGAAAATCGCACTTTGACGTCTTCCAACCCATCATGCAGGAACTCCACGAACGCGGTCACGATGTCAGTGTACTCGGCTATCATCCGGTACCAGCAGCAGGTTACAAAGATTACGTCCTTGAAAGTGAACTCTACACTGGTGGGAATGTAATTCCGTTCGAAAGGCTTTGTGGTGGCTACAAGAGACGGTTCATAGAGGTGTTTCTAATCCACCATATGGCTCAAGAGACATGCGGTGTCAATCTTCGCGCGCCGGCGGTTAAAGAATTACTTAAGAGCCGGAAACGTTTTGATGTTATTCTCATTGAGGCGTTCAACACGGACTGTTACCTTGGTTTAGTCCATCGACTTCAGGCACCATTTATTTACATGAGTTCGGGTCCAATGATACCGTGGTTTTTTGCACGTTTTGGTCAACCTGACAACACTGCATATCTTGGCAATATATTCATTGGTCTCGCTGGGGAGATGACCTTTGGCGAACGCGTTTTGAATACGATTGCGCATTTGTGGCAACTGGCCATCTATCAGTATTATGTCCTACCGATTGATAACAGGCATGCAAAGGCCGCGTTCGGTGAGGATCTGCTTCTGTTGGAGGAAATTGGAAATAATGCCAGTATGCATATTGTTGGTGAACATTTTACTTACCACAGACCGAGGCCGAATGTTCCGGCTGTTGTTCAAATTGGAGGTGTTCATCTTAACAACAAGATAGCGAAAAAAATACCTAAGGTAACTCGTAATAATGCTTTTCAGTTTATTGGCAAGAAAATTAGGAACATGTGTATTCAGAAAAAGGTGGACTTTTATGTAACGCTGCGTTTTTCTAACAATGGAACATCTGGGAGGCAGAGGTGCTGGCAAATTTAAAGTTTTGTAGGGGCAACGGAGTGCTTATTAGTGGCCCGGAAAGAGGAGGTCTTAGTGATATTTCTGGGCTCAAAGAGAACATTTGGGGACATATGTATGAACCTGGCGGGTCTTGAGAAGGAAATTAGTGTCCCATGAAGTGGTCGCATAGTGGTGGGCCCTTGATCAGTAAGGGGGTCCACCCCCACTGCACCCTGCTAAGCGGGAGATGTGTATATATGGGTAAGGGAGTTTGTTAGTGGAAGGAATTAGTGGCCCACGAGAGGGCAACAAAGGGTGGGGGATCCTTCACTATTCTAGGGTATTCCCCACCACTTCCTATTAGACTAGGACGATATTGCATTATCACAAAATATTGAAAGCGAGCGTAAATTAACTCATCACGAAAATTCAGGTGAGACAAAAATGCAATTTAAAGAAAATTAAAAACTAAAAAAATTTAAAATTTAAATTTGGGGTGGCATTACTACTGGGGTTATCAACTACTACTAATTAGATTTGCACGACATTATATTATCATGAAAATTGCATGGAAGAGAAAATAAAATTTTATCAGGAAATGGCTAATAGAAAGGGTTTCCCATCACTCGGAATGTCCCCCATAACCAACAAAATTGAACGGTGATGAAAATTAAATTTAAAGTCCTGGAACCAATCCTAGAGGGGGTCACCCACTACTACTCATTAGAATTGTACTATACTTATTTAAAATTTAATCCTAGGTGAAAGGGACATAAAAATAAAAATGGATCTCAGCTACAAAAAGTTTGGAAACCGCTAATATAACAAAACTTAAGAAAGGCACGGTTTAAGTACTATTATCAGGGTTATTCATCTTTTAAAAATGAAGCAAAAAATGTAACGCACATTGTGTTGTAATATTTAAGTATTTCTTATTGCAAATGAATATTATCAATATTGAACCATAATTTTCCGCATTTCAACATGCTTTACAACACCATAAAAATTACGCCCGCCATCATTATGTCACTTACCCGTGGCACAATTGCATTTTCATGATTCCCAGCTTATTTATAGAGCGCTCGCGTAATGATTTATTAGTTTACTTTTACTTACAATTTTAGTTGCTCAACTTTCATAAAGTGCGCTAATTTACCATGAAAACTTTTCAAATATTTGTGGTTCTTTTACCGCTGATTTCTGTGGATGGTTATAAAATTTTGGGAGTGTTTCCGTTCGAAGGGAAAAGCCACTATATCATTTTTGAAGATCTAATGAAAGAATTAGCCTATCGTGGGCATGAAGTTACAGTGCTAAGCCACTTTCCACAACCGATACCGATTGATAACTTCCGAGACGTTTCTCTAGTACCAAATAAAGAAATTAAGATACGCTTTGATTTCGAGGCGTTTATGAAACTATCAAAGTTGGATAAAATCATGCTGATTGCAAGTAATGGATTAAAATCCTGCGCCCATTTGAATTCAACTGAAATGCGGCGTTTCTTTCGGAACAACCAAACGTTTGATTTGGTACTGATTGAACAGTTTAACAGTGATTGTTTCCTGGGTTTCGCATGGTATTTTAACGCTCCACATATTGGTATCACCACACATGTGCTGATGCCATGGGCGAATCATTTCTTTGGCAATCCTGACCATCCGGCATATGTGCCTAATCATTTTATGCATTTTTCGGATCGGATGGGATTCGTGGATCGCGTTTGGAACACGCTGGCTTATTTGTACACGCAGGATGTGGGTAGGCGGTATGTGGACGAGAAGAGTTACGCGATTGCGAGGAATGTTTTCGGGGATCACTTGCCGAAGCTGGGCGAAATCGGCATGAATATGAGCATTATGCTGGCGAATACGCACTTTTCGCTAACACGACCACGACCACTCGTGCCCGGCATCGTCGAGATTGCCGGCATTCACATGCATGCGAAGCGATCGCAGCCCCTCAGCGAGGTACGATTACAATTAATTAATTAAATGCCACCCCGGTGTGTTATTTACTCTGGCGTGAGGAAGGGTTGGAGATATCAGGCAACTAATTAATAATGGCGTGGTGTGGGCAGGGGTCGGAATTGAGTTCCGATCGCAATTCTAATTGGGATCGATAATTTCCATTATGAGTTGGCTATTAACGCACTAATTAGTTCCTATTGAACATTGTTCGTACATAAAAGGCTTGAAATTAATTTTTCGGGGCGGGAAATGTAATTAGCTGATTGATTATTCAACAACAGGGATATAT
>JAODAC010019956.1:0-19500 GCA_027575185.1 Mimaenictus wilsoni | reverse complement strand
ACACAACACCCACACACATCCCACACACCACACACACCCACGCCACACACACCCACATCACACCAACACACACACACGTACACTCATACACATACCAACACGCACACTCATACACATACAAACACACACATATACCACCACCAACACGCAAGACCCACACACAACACACACACACACACACACATACACCAACATACCAACACGCACACTCATACACATACACACATACATCACCACCAACACACAACACGCGCACACCAACACACACACACACACACACACATACGTCACCACCACCAAAGAGAAGTGTTTATGATTATAATATGGATTCTTTCAATAGATCATGCTGTTTATGATTGAGTTTCAGTGGATTAAGCGGCGTCGAATCTAATTTAGGAAACTTCGGGTTTTCCCCATTGAGGTTAGCCGCCCGAAGGGTCTCGGCGTGTGCTTCTGTGAATTAGCCAGTGCGTTATCCCATTAACTGGGCTGTCGCCGCGCGCCGAAGGTGTTGGGAAATTCCCATAAGCTCCTGCCGTCGGTAGCCGGCCAGGTTGAAGACATTAAACGCGGCCTAAGCCGCATCGGTCAACAATGGCGGTATTTACCCTTTGCCGGGCTTAGAGCATGTACCCCGTCGTGGATGTCGCGACACCATAAACGCATTTCGTGCAATCTAGGCGTGATTAATCTAATCGATATTTACCTAGCTAGCATAATTACATCCTTCCAGAATGGTGTCTGGATTTCCCCAGTTTCTTTAAGGTCTTTAAAGTCTTCCTGTTTCACTTACAATTAGTCGCTCTTTTTTTTTAACTATTGAAAATTGAAATTTGAATTTGATTTGAGTTTTATCTAAACCTAATGCATATAATTTTTATACAATTTTGTATGGATTTGGAACATATTAAAAACTGTTCAAGCAATATTATTGAACAATTAATAATCCATTTTTACCTAGGACACAAGATTTTCGGTAATTTGGACAAATTTAAAAGCATTTTTTGTCCTCTTCCGATCATTTATTTAATTGAAACTCTTCTAACACATAAAAGAACTCTTAAATTTGCATAATTCGAAAAAAAATTGAGAATTCTATAAGATATCAGTCGTTAAAGAAAATAGTTCAATATCCCCTGAAGAATATGACTTCCAATGTGTATCTCAAGTTTGAGAGCAAATTTCTATAACTTTCTGTAATGTAGATGTCTGGAAATTGGATCCTCTAAAGTAGAACTTTTAAATTTGTTTAATTTGTAGAAATAAATGAAAAATATAGAAAACTGTTCAAGTTATAGTATTTATTTAAAAATCGGATTGTTTCTGAGTTTCTGAGCTATACACCGCCTAAATTCGGCTCGCATTCACCAGTTTACTCCCCAAATAAAGCGCGCCTGAAAGTTTTTACTTCAAAAAAGAAAAATAAATTTATTACGGCCCTGCAAATAAAACAAGATCTAAACAAGAACCTGATAAAGAAAGAATCATGAAGATTAAAAGAAAGAGATGGAATCTCGCCGGAAGTGGTCCTCACATCCGAACAATACGCTCCACCTCTGTGAGAGCAAGAGGAGAAAAATACAAAGTTAACAAAGCTTGCCATAGTTTAGAGATGGAGCGTTTCCTCTATTGTCCATTGTATCATCTCGTAAAGTCACCTTTTCGGGGGGATGTTTTGGGTTTTGGCGTTTTGTGTGTTTGCACTCGCATTTCCGACATTCCGACATTCCGACAAAGTAATATAATGTCCATAATACCAGTTCAAAACGTTCGCATCGATTGCGTGGTATTATTTAAAAATTGTACGCATTTCTTTTTCACCTTTTTTCAGACCGTCGTTGAACTACAATTACGAACATGGCGACGCCAATTATTATCGAACCGATCTTCAATACACGTAAGTAGAATCTTTGATAAGTAATCAGATATACTGCGCATCCATTTTTTAAAATATTATTGATACATTGACTCAGTGGAATAATTTTATTATTGAGATAAATTGAGATAAATATAGGCACATTTTGTTCATCCAATTTTTGATTTCTGTGTCATTTTTCTCACGTTCAAGGGACGTGATAATTTATAAATTTTGTAAATTATCGATGATAATAATGATATATACGGTTGTACTTTGTACAGTAAGGATTTATTTATATTTTGGGGATTTATACATGTTCTTTTAACGTTAAGAGAGAAAATAATAATTTCCAGGCCGAAATAAATGATTTTTAGAAATAGTTTTAACTAGGTTTTGATTAACTATGAAAGACTAAATATTCAAGAATATTGCTGCAAAATTTCAAGTCGATAGGTACATTATTAACGAAGTTATAGCTCATAAAGTTAATAAAACTATATAATTTTTTAGGTATTTTAAACGCGTTTTCTCGCAACCTCATTTTTCGATTTTGCGTACACGATCGAGAAGAATTGACTGAACCGATCAGGTTGAGTAATGATTCGTTATATAGACAATTAAATTCTCTAGAATATGACGTCAATTGTTTTTTCTTGAATATACATTCATCATATTTTGTAGTTTTATCTCGATTTTTTACATAAAAATTGCACGTTAAATTTAAAACTATCAAGAAATAAGTTATTTTAACTATTTTTTTTTGAAAATTCTCGACGTTATATTCATGAAAATATTATGTGCTTTATAAATACTATTCGCATCTTCCTTTCCGATTCAAATTAAGGACGCTAGAGTGTACGCAGTTGAGAAAATCAAATACTTTTGTATTTGACTGCTGAATTTTGAACGTTATTAGGTACAGTTTTCGAATTTGCGTACACTATTGAGAAAAATTGACTGAAGCGACTAGGTTGTGTGATGATTCTTTATATAGACAATTAAATTCACTAGAATATGACGTCAATTCTTTTTCTTGAATATACATTTATCATATTTTGTAGTTTTATCTCGATTTTTACATAAAAATTGCACTTTAAATTTAAATCTATCAAAAAAATAAGTTTTTTATCTTTTATTTTTAATTCTCAACGTCATATTCAAGAAAATATTATGTGCTTTATAAATACTATTCACATCTTCCTTTCCGATTCAAATTAAGGACGCTAGAGTGTACGCAGTTGAGAAAATCAAATACTTTTGTATTTGACTGCTGAATTTTGAACGTTATTAGGCACAGTTTTCGAATTTGCGTACACTATTGAGAAAAATTGACTGAACCGAGTAGGTTGAGTCAGGATTCATTATATAGACAATTAAATTCACTAGAATACGACGTCAATTGTTTTTTTTTTAATATAAATTTTAGGCAATTTTGAACATAATTAGGTACAGTTTTTATAATTGTACAGATAATTTGTATGTTTAAGGGCCAATATTAAATTGCTGCGTTTCTATAATTAAAAAACAATACACAATTTTGATAAATTACTTATTATTCATTTCATACACAACACAAAATTGACAATCAAAGAGATACTTTGTATGTTTAAGGAATTAATAATACATTTTTGCGTTTATATAGTTCCATAAATTTGATAAATTACTGATTATAATACAAAATGCAAGTTTGGTTTGTTTAATTATATTTCTTTGGGTTTACAAATGACTTTTGAGGACGTGAATATAAAAAAAAGATAATCCTACAGATACATTCCATGTTTAAATGTTACGTTTACATTATTTTGTTTCTATAACTAAAAAAATCCATAAAGTTTGTAAATTACTGATTATAATGATATGCCAGGTTACATTGGTTACAGTTTACGTTACTTTGTCTACTTTGTATGTTTAGGTTACATTGTGTCTGTTGTTGAAAAAAAATCCATACATCTGTATGTTGGTACCTGAGGTGGTAAAAAAAACTAGTAGCAGTAGTAGTAGATAACCTTTTATTTTTGGCATTTAACAATTTCCTTAGAAAAAGCATTCGCCAGTAGACATTTACATTACATTAAAAAAATAAAACTCAACAATAATTGACTACTAATATTTACAACCAAAATAAATAAAAATGACGATGACTTGGACGATCAGATTCTCTCCTCGAAAAGTACGATTGAGCTATACTATGGTACATTCTATCAATTATAGCCATATATCGAGCATAACTAACAGCAAGAAAGATATTTAAGCGAAAAATAGTGAACTTTTTGAAGCTTTTGCTGGACTTATGGTTAGAAAAATTTTTGGTAAAAATTTTTATCCGAAAATCAATATGAAAAGTCGCACACCCGATCTATAAAGCTGTACATTTTGCTCGCAAGTCGCCCAGTCGCTGCGCTACTCATTAACGTACGAGGCGAGGCAACTTTTGCTTTTAGATCATTCGTCTCTCATCAATATTATTGTCAGTATATTTTCACCAGTCGCCGTGGCGATGTGCTACTCATGAAGGTACGAGGCAACTTTTGCTTTTAAATCATTCGTCTCTCATCAATATTATTGCCAGTATTTTTTTCGCAAGTCGCCGAAGCGCTGTGCTACTCATGAAGGTACGAGGCAACTTTTGCTTTTAGATCATTCGTCTCTCATCAATATTATTGCCAGTATTTTTTTCGCAAGTCGCCGAAACGCTGTGCTACTCATGAACGTACGAGGCAACTTTTGCGTTGCCTTAAAATTGTCGAAAGATGATTTTTTTTATGCAAAATAAAATGCTTCGAGTTTGGTGAACGTTGTAAGATGAATCCCAGTGAAAAAGTCGATAAAAAAAAACACTATCGGGGTCTGTTTGGTCGCTGGAGTTTCTTTTGTTGCGCACAATGCGTTTGCGTGTGAGCTTGTGTAGTGGTCATCAAGACACATGAGAGCACTCATGCCTGCCATAAGTGCACGCTCTCAACCAATCCGCATAGTCCACCCCCGCCGATTTTTAGACTGTGCATGAGTACGATCTTCTCTGTTTTATAGGAAAAACTAAAGCTTCGAATTTTTCTTATTTTCTCGCTTTTTAAGTGTGAAAAATGCTTCTAAAAGTTCTAAACGTTTATAACTATCTCAGTAGATTTTACTTATTAAAGGTACTTGTTTATTTGTTCAACTTTTAACAGTGATAAAGTTGATGGGGTTGATAAGAAACGTTGTATTAAAGGGAACTGCAACGATTTGAAGAGTTTTGTTGGTTTAACATTAGCATATGCATGTTTATTTGAATATCCTCGTTGTTCGGTTCGGTTCGGTTTGATTCTTTTGATGATTCCTCTGATTCTTTTGAGGAATCAAAGAGTTTTGTTGTTTGACGTGGATTTGAGTGGGTTCGTTTGCGTTTGTATGGCGGCGGGTAGAGGGATTCACTCACTCACAGTCTACGGGCCGCAACAGCGGTCGATAGTCGCAAAGCAACGGCCTAGGATTGGCCGAAAATGAATCCACCCCCTGGCAGTGCTCACTGGTTGGTCGAACGCGTGGAGCACCGCGCTCAAGAGTGCCATCGAGTGAAGAACCACTCTTTAGCACTCTTCAGTGGTCCTCCAGAAGGCCTCAAGTGCATTCGCGTGTCTCGCCACTCTAAAGCGCGCAAGCATATTCTTCCGGAGGCTAGTATTCAGTACAGTGTTCATCTCGAACGATCGCACGTCTATCCAAAAAACGGCTTTGTGAAATTTTCTTCTAAAAACTTGTGTGAATTTCGTGTGGTTGAGCCTAAGTTTTCGCTCAAATTAGTGTCCACAGTTTGTCAACCGTCTACAGTTTGTGTGGTGTTTACTGATAAGTTGATAACAGTTATCAATCGTGTACTGAAACATTATCAAAGTGGCTGAAGACCGAGAATCTCCGAAGATGGCCCCGCAGGTGGAGGCGCCCGAGGCATCATCCTCACCTCAACCGCCGACGACTCCACCGCCGACAGGGGCGGCAGTTGCCGTCGGTCGAGCGCATATTGCTCCACCGCCTCCGCCACCGCCTCCGTTTTTGGCCTGGCCACCGCTGCTTTTACATCCGTGGGCGCCTCTTTTACCGGGGGCATGGTGTCAATCAGCCGCCTCCGCGGCTGTTATCAGATCGGCTTTACCAGGGTTAGTTTCGTTTTATTAAAAAAAATCAATTTTTTAAATAAACCAATTTTTTTTGCCAAGTTTTTTTTTACAAAATTCATTATAGTAAAAAGAAATGTTGTAGTAATATATAGAGAGTAAATTTGAGAAAAATAGTATATTGTAGAAAAATTATAGATTGTCGAAAAATGTCTATTGTCCAGTCACGTACAAGTCGTATACTCGAATCCTTTCTGAATGGTACAAGAAGTCAGTCAACCTGTACCTTTCGGATATCATAGAAGGTTTTACAAGCAGGGGTGGTTTGTTTCCAATGTCCCAATCCGACACTTGTTTCCGTACGTGACTTTTCCTCATTTTGAGGGATTTACCTTTTGGTTATTGTCGCGTTGTAAACACCTAAATACCGCTTTACGGTTATTAAAATACCGCCGGCAATAAAGTCATCTATTTCAAAGCCTCCGAAGGTGTCTCTTACAACTTTTTCCTTCATACCTTCATAGTCATGTTATTCATGTTTTCCGTCGGATCAGATCTCGCTACAAATCTGCAACCGCATATCCTGATCTGATCCGACGGAGAATAAATGTTTATCTTATCTTATTCTTATTATTACTTAACTTACTTTTTAACAGCAGTAAACATTTTCATCTAATTTACTCTATAACTAGTAAATGCGATGATTTAAAATTATTTTTCACTATTTTTCATGATATTGATTAGTCAATTCATATGTCTAATCATTCATAAGTCTATATATGTATAGTCTATCATAAACATGTTGACATTAACTAAGACACCATTTGCTAATTTTGAATTTTTTCTTTACAGTTTATTAGACAGCATGAAAGCATCAACAACGGGACCACAAAGACACACCGCCGGTTTTGCAATCAGCGATATTTTAGACCTTAACGATAGAACGACGGAATCGGGCCTGGAATCCCCGTCGGAACCGCTTTATCAACATCCCCAGGACCTCACCGCTGGACAAACTTTGATCCCACCACCTAGCAGACACTGGGCATTACCTCCTGAATTAGGTAGGTGTCTTTATTTCTCTAAATTTGTAATTTTTCAAACATTTTCTAACCAAAACTTACGGAAACTATCGAAAACTAACAAAAACTAGAGAAAAATTAACGAAACCTTGTCAAAATGAATCGAAAAACTATCGGAAACTAGTGCGGAACTATCGATAACTAACAAAAACAAGTGAACATTTTCGGGAACTATCGAATACTAAAGAAAACTAGGGAAAATCTACCATAACCTATCGAAAACTAGGGAAAATCCATCGAAAACTTAAGAAAAGTAGTGAAAAACTATCGGAAACTATCGAAAACTAACGAAGAACTATCGAAAACTATTTATACTGCTGAAACCATGGCAAACTAGTGAGAAACTATCGAAAACTAACAAGAACTAATGAAAATTATCGGAAACTATCGAAAACTCAAGAGGAACTATCGAAAAAAAACCCAACGAAAACTAGGGAAAATCAATCGAAAATTAATGAATTTTTTTTGATGAATAAACACACTTTTTTCACAGTTCCAGAAATATAATTTATTTTCGTACAATGTACATTATGGCTTTCGCCATCATCATGTACAATGTACATTGTACGAAAATAAATTATATTTGTACAACTGTGAAAAAAGTGAGTTTATTCATCAAAAAATTTATTCAACATGTTCTACCAACAAGTGACAGAAGACTCTTTCAAATATAGAGAAAAATGAACGTAAATGATCGAAAAATATCGAAAATGGACGAAAACACTATAGAAAAGCAGTGAAATACTATCGGAAACTATCGAAAACTAATGAAACACTATCGAAAACTATTTATACTACCGAAACCGTTGCACAAACTAGTGAGAAACTATCGAAAACTAACAAAAAATAATGAAAACTCAAGAGGAACTATCGAAAAGTATCGAAAAATTAAAGAAAACTAGGGAAAATCAATGGAAAACTAGAGAAAAATTATTGTAAATGATCGAAAAATATCGAAAATAAACGAAAACTATCGGAAACTATCAAAATCGGACGAAACACTATAGAAAAGCAGTGAAATACTATTGGAAACTAACGAAAAACTATCGAAAACTATTTATACTGCCGAAGCCGTTGCAAATTAATGACCCAAGGGGAGTGATCTCGTACAATTTGAGGAGGGTCACAATCAGGGTTCACGCCTCGACAGCTGCTCCTTTGGTCCAACTTTTGACACCTTGGGTGCCAACGAGACCATAGTACAAACCTCAGTCCTTCATTTTTCACGCCGCCATTACAGTCCTACCTTTGTTATTTATCCTATCCCTCTCCCGGAATAACCTGGATAACAATACGGGACAATATATTGCATAACTGGGGAGAGTCTAGACAATACCGCAAAGAGGGAGCCCCGTTTTCGGTCTAGACCTTCATTGGGTATTGCTTTCCGACCAACAAAAGCGTAACTAAATCATTAACTAAAAGTGATAGATTAAAGGGAGAAAGACGCAAGGGCGACTCCCAATCAACTTCATATTAGGGATAAAAGGTTCGAGCAATTTTTTTCGCACCTTTATATAAAACCGGTAGACGATAAATCAATGATGTCAATATGTAAACAGCGTTTCGTCGCTTTTTTTGGGTTGGGTATTTTTTCGCTGTGTTTTGCTCTGTTTATTCGGTCGTTCTCGCTCTCTTAGAGGGGGTAGAAAGGAGGGTTCTCTTAGAGGAAGGCCAAAAATAGTAAGTCAATTTCCTGGCCTCAATATCAAACCCTCTGCTGTCAACCCTAAACGTAGATAATCGATGTAATGTCTTTAGCGCGGTAATAACGAATCAATTTGTCTTTCGAAGTAATTTGTCTTTGTAATTGTCTTCGTATCTTCGAAAACAAGTAAACGAAAAACGATTGGAAATTAGTGAGAAATTATTAGAAACTATCGAAAATTAATGCGAAACTATTGAAAACTAGAGCAAAAAATATCAAAAACCATCGAAAACTGGTGAAAAACTAACAAAAACTGTCGGAAACCAATGAAAATTATCGGAAGTCTAGTCAAAATGAATCGACAAACTATCGGAAACTAACAAAAACTAATGCAAATTATCGAAAACTCAAGAGAAACTATCGAAAATTTATCAAAACCTAACGAAAACTAGGGAAAATCTATCGAAAACTAAACAAGGCTAGGGAAAATCTATCAAAACCTAACGAAAACTAGGAAAAATCTATCGAAAACTAAAGAAAACTAGTAAAAACTATCGGAAATTATCGAAAAATATCAAAAATGAATCAAAACTCCCGGAAACTAACAAAATCGGACGAAAACCTATCGAAAAGCAGTGAAAAACTATCGGAAACTGTCGAAAAACTAACAAGAGCTGTCGGGAACTAATGAAAAACATGAAAAATTACTGAAAATTATCGGAAACTATCGAAAACTAACGAGAAACTATCGAAATCTTCAGTAAATATATCAAAAACTATCATTTTTCACTAGTTTTCAGTGGAAAACTAACAAAAACTGTCGTAAACTAATGAGAAACCTCGAAACCAATGAAAATTATAGAAAACTAGCGAGAAACTATCGAAAACTTCAGTAAATATATCAAAAACTAACGAAAAACTATCGACAACTAAAGAAAACTAGTAAAAAACATCGAAAACTAGTAAAAAACTATCGAAAACTAACGAAAATTAGTGAAAAACCATTGAAAACTGTCGAAAACTATCAAGAAACTATTGAAAACTAATGAAAATTATCGGACACTAACGAAAACTAATGGAAAACTAACGAAACTAGTGAGAAACCATCGAAAACTATCGAAAAACTAACATAAACTAGTGACTTTGTATCTTCGAAATTGCTGATTCACTTCGCAAATGTAATAGTCATCAATAGTGTTTTAACCTTCCCGTCTTTTTGTTACAGCCTTAGCCCATCACAACCAACAACTAAGTCCGGACAGCACAAGCCCATCGATATCGGAGCGTTCTGCAACCCTCCAAGAAGTCCCAGCTGGAAGCCATTCCGATCCGGGGACACATACTGGCGACGAGGAGATCGAGGAGGACGATGAAGATGAACGTGGCCAGGGCAGCTCCGCCGGCGGGCATAAGAAACGGAAGCGACGTGTCCTCTTCTCCAAGGCGCAGACCTTCGAATTGGAGCGTCGCTTCCGCCAGCAGCGCTACCTCTCGGCGCCCGAACGCGAACACCTCGCCTCCCTCATCCGCCTCACGCCCACGCAGGTGAAGATCTGGTTCCAGAACCATCGCTACAAGACGAAGCGTGCCCAGCATGAGAAGGGACTGCATGAGCAGCAGACCGGCGGGCATTTGCCTTCGCCGCGACGTGTTGCCGTTCCCGTTCTAGTCCGCGATGGCAAACCCTGTCTGGGTGGTGCACCCAAACCAGGGGACCATCTTCCTGGCACTCATATGATCCTGCCGACATATGCCACGCATCCCCTGATGCACGCCCAACCGCCACGTGCGTGGTGGTAAGTTACAAACACATACAAACGCAAACAAACGCAATACAGTACTTTAACAACAAACCTTCAACCATCAAGAGAATGTACATACGAAGAGTGCAAAAATTAATGTTACAATTGAGAATTATATCTAATTTTAAGTAGATAGCCGGGGAGGGGGGGGGGTGAAGAAAAAACAAATTATATTGTATATTGTTTCCATCGCAGGCCAGTCAAAAGGAGAGCGATATGTGATTTTTCTATATCTATATAATATATAGAGTTTTATTATTTGCATTTGCTGTAAAATACTTGTTATTTAGTTTTCTAGTGCCATAGTATTATTGTCATTAATTATTTTCGTGCCCTGGTGTTCTTGTAAAAAAATAGCACAGAAAATATAACCTACAATGATGAAAAACACAACCATATTTATCAATTTTATTTCTTCGTTCTATTTTTCTAACTTTCAGACTATTTACAGGTGAGATACATCAAGCTTTGTTAAGCCTTCCTTGTAAGGAATTTCAATCAAATTGTTAATAATGTTATCTTTTCTTTATTAAACACTAACGAAAACTATTGGAAGCTAGTGAGAAAGTATCGAAAACTAGTGAAAATTATCGGAAATTATGGAAAATTTACGAGAAACTATCGAAAACTATCGAAAACTAACGAAAACTAAGAAAAAATATCGAAAACTAACGAAAAACTATCGAAAATTAACGAAAACTAGTGAAAAACTAACGAAAACCATGGAAAATCTATCGAAAACTAACGAAAACTAGTGAAAAACCATCGAAAACTAACCTTTCTTTATTAAAAATTATGAATAATTCTTTATATTTCACTATATTTAATTCAGATGTGGCAAAACTTTCTGCTGCACGAGCCAAATGCGATAACTATTATAAACGGACGGGATTCTTCGTTAATCAAGAGAGGATCCTCCAGTGACATTCATGTATCTCTTCGAAACGGAGATCCTCAATAGCATTCTCGACTCTAGTCATAAAGAGCGACAAATAATTCTCAAGTATTTTGGACATCTTTGATTATGGTTCTATGGTCGCAGCCCAGTTTGCACAGTTTGTTGTTGCTTACTACGAGAAGGGTCCCAGTTTCTTCTCCATCTTCTTCTTCTTGTCATCATCTTCATCTTGTTGTAAAATACTTGTTATTTAGTTTTCCAGTACCATAGTATTATTGTCATTAATTATTTTCGTGCCCTTGTGTTCTTGTAAAAAAATAGCACAGAAAATATAACCTACAATGATGAAAAACACAACCATATTTATCAATTTTATTTCTTCGTTCTATTTTTCTAACTTTCAGACTATTTACAGGTGAGATACATCAAGCTTTGTTAAGCCTTCCTTGTAAGGAATTTCAATAAAATTGTTAATAATGTTATCTTTTCTTAATTACAAGTGGCGAAAACTGTTGGAAACTAGTGAGAAACTATCGAAAACTAATGAAAATTATCGGAAATTATGGAAAACTTACGAGAAACTATCGAAAACTAGAGAAAAACTATCGAAAACTATCGAAAATTAATGAAAAACTATCGAAACTTAACGAAAACTAGTGAAAACTGAAGAAGACTAGGGTAAATCTTTCGAAATCTAACCAAAACTAGTGAAAAACCATCGATAATTATCGAAAAACTAACGGAAACTGTTGGAAACTAGTGAGAAACTCTCGAAAACTAGTGAAAATTAACGGAAACTATAGAAAACTTACGAGAAACTATCGTGAACTAGAGAAAAACTATCGAAAACTAACGAAAAACTATAGAAAATTAACGATAACTAGTAAAAACTAACGAAAACTAGTAAAAACCGTCGAAAACTATCGAAAAACTAACGAAAATTAGTGAGGAATTTCAATCAAATTGTTGAATATGTTATTCTACCTTTATTAAAAATCTTGAATATTACTTATTGATTATTATTACAGATGTGACAAAACTTACAGGTTTCTTCGTTAATTAAGGGAGCTCCTCAGTAGCATTCTCGACTCTAGTTGTAAAGAGCTACAAATAATTCTGGTGTATTTTTGTTGTAAAATACTTTTTATTTAGTTTTCAAGTGGTATAGTATTATTGTCATTAATTATTTTCGTGCCCTCGTGTTCTTGTAAAAAAATAGGACAGAAAATATAACCTATAATGATGATAAGCCAAACAGTATTTATCAATTTTACTTCCTCGTTCTATTTTTCTAACTTTCAGACTATTTACAGGTGCGATACACAGCCACAACCTTGTTATTTTATGTCAGATGCGAAGGTACACTACGTTTTATCAGGTTGAAAGTTATCAAATATTGCTTCATGTTGCGTGAAACATGGAAAATCTAACACGTTACATGTTACCTCATATCGACTCAAAATAGCATGAACAGCATATGTAAGTGTGTGTGTGTAGTAATGTGTGCCTGGAAGTGTTGAGTGTGAGCTATGGGTTTGTATATGTATGTTGTGTATGTATGTGGCTATGTATGTATGTATGTATATGTTATCTGTATTATTAATACTGTAATGTGAATATAGATAGAGAGTTTTTGCCGACTCTGGCAAGCGCACCTGATTTTACTATAATTTGATGAGCGATGTGCTACTAAATTACAAATCATTTTTGACAGAAAAACTATATTTGGATTTTTACCTTTTCAAACATTGTTGAACTGAAAACCTTCGTATATTTAAATTGATATCAATATCAAATAAGTTATGATAAAATAGATGAATTCGTAATGTAGCGAGAAAAAGATCAAAACAAACTTCTAGATATAGTTAAATTAATGGTTAAATTAAATTTGTCTTGTTGTGCACGTTTTTATTTTCTCGTAACATTTTCTTGTAGAACAAAAAAAAAATAACGTCAATAAACAATATAAAATTAACATCTCCATTCTTATTTTCGCCTCTTCTTAAGTTTCTTTAACTCAATTAGTCAATTAATCAATGACCGCCGAGCACAAAAGCAAAATTAATGCATTTTAAAACTTTTCTCCTCGTGAACGTCGATTTATTACACCTTTTTACGCGCACACCTCAAAGATATCCTTGTCTTTTCATCTCAAAGACTCAAACCATTCTCTTTCAACGTTCTTCTCTCCTCCTTCGTCTCGCATTTCCGCTTATTTCACATTGTATTTGTTTTCTTTTTTGTATTTAACCACAAAATGACATTTAATAACTAACTGCTTCTTGATTTGCCGATTGTTGATTCTTCGCGCCGCGCTCAAATCCGACCTGAAAGCATATTCTCAAGCATCTAGTGTGCATCTGGCCCGGCCCAATCTTTTCACCGCGGCGTGCTAATAAATAAGAATCGCAGGGCACATCATACATAAAGCGCATCTCTTGGACGCGTTCAATCTTTAATGCGTTATATAATTAACGGGCGATACATTAGGCTGTGTGTGTGTGTGTGTTGGTGTGATGTGGGTGTGTGTGGCGTGGGTGTGTGTGGTGTGTGGGATGTGTGTGGGTGTTGTGTGTTGGTGGTGATGTATGTGTGTGTATGAGTGTGCGTGTAGGTATGTTGGTGTGTGTGTGTGTGTGTGTGTTGGTGTGGTGTGGGTGTGTGTGTGATGTGGGTGTGTGTGGTGTGGGTGTGTGGGTGTTGTGTTGGTGGTGATGTATGTGTGTGTATGAGAGTGCATGTAGGTATGTTGGTGTGTGTGTGTGTGTGTGTGTGTATCTTGGTGTGATGTGGGTGTGGGTGTTGGTGTGTGTGTGTGTGTGTGTGGTGTGCGTGTGTAGGGCGTGTGTGTGTGTTGGTGGCGTGAGTGTGTGGGTGTGGGATGTGCGTGTGTGTGTGTTAGTGGTGTGTGAGTTGGTGGTGTGTGTGTATCGGTGGTGTGTATGTGTGTGTGTGTGTATTGGTGTGGTGTGTGCGTGTGTGCATGTATATTTAGTTAAGTAGATCCTATAATGTCTGGGTGAATCTGATTTTGCTTTGACGCCACTTAATCCACTGAAACTTAATCATAAACAGCATGATCTATTGAAAGAATCCATATCATAATCATAAACACTTCTCTTTCGAACCCTTAGAAATTGCCTCGACTCCTCGATAGCCAAGCTATTAAAAATCGTCACATTTCCAATCTTGTTTTCAGAAACTTTCAAATTTCTGTAACAATCGAACGACACGTATTGATGTTTAGTTCCGACCAGGGTTAGTTATTCCTTCCGACAAGTGCGCAACTTGTGATGAAGTTGATCTATTCTCTCGGCTTGGCAATGGTGCATGGTGTTTTTTTCTTCTTCTCCGCATCTATTGCACGGTACATTCATAAGAAATACGTGACTCGGACAATATATCGAGTAAGGTGGTTCGCATCAATGAGGAAATACTACGCGTCGTTTTCGTAGTAAAATTGCGGGGCGTAGTAGTAAATAGTGGTGGAAGTCAATGCCGAATGCGAAGCGTACAAGCATTCACAAGTGATGTCCGGCGGAAAGGGCGATCGCACGGTCGATTTGGCGTTTTGTCACCCTCGTCCACAGCATCACTTCCACCAGGTAAGTGATGCGGTGCCCTTTTTTCACACTTTCGAACAGATTTATATTTGGGCTGGAGGAGGAGGTGCATCCGTGTTAAGCATCCGTGGATAATTTTCCAAATATTTCAACGATTTTGAATATTACAGAGTTGGATTATTTTTATTTGATTATTTTGATTTCTTTTGACTTTACAAATTGGTGTTTTGCGCTCTAAATCAGTTAATTTAGTTTAACTTTGTTTAGGTTGACTAAACAGGAGAACAACGTACCCAAAAATATAGAATTTAATAACAAATTTATGAGTGAATGTTTCAAGGCAATGCATGTACTAATTGTAAGTTCTGAAATCTCACAGGTTGAAAATTGCGAGTGAGTGAAATTGGAAGATAAATTGTTGGATGTACATAATTTTTGGGAGATGTGTTCTAATTTAGCAAAAATTCAAAAGAATGTAGAATATTTAATAACAATTCAATCGGTTGATCGTTTATTGAATTATATATTCCATTTCAAGAGTTAGGCTTGAAAATCTGTTCAATTTGTGTGTATTGGTGTGTTTGTTGTGTGTGTGTGTGTGTGTGTGTGTGTGTGTTGGTGGTGTGTGTGTCTGTGTGTTGGTGGTGTGTGTGTTGGTGGTGGTGTGTGTATGTTCGTGTGTGTGTTGGTGGTGTGCGTGTGGGTGTGTTGATAGTGGTGTGTTTGTGTGTGTATATTGGTGGTATGTATGTGTGTGTATTGAGGTGTGTGTGTGTGGGTGTCGGTGTGGTAGGAGTGTTGGTGTGGTGTGTAGGTGTGGTTGTGTGTGAGTGTTGGTGTGGTAGGAGTGTTGGTGTGTGTAGGTGTGTGTGGTTGTGTGTGCGCGTTGGTGTGTGTGTGTGTGTGTGTGTGTGTGTGTGTGTGTGTTGGTGGTGTGAGTGTTTGGATGTTGGTGTGGTGTGTACGTGTGTGCATGTATATTTACTTAAGTAGATCCTATAATGTCTGGGTGAATGTGATTTTGCTTGGAGGCGCCCGCACCGAGGACTCGAACCTAGTCTGCCTGCGTGATATGCCGATGAATTACTCACTAGGCCAACAATGTGTTGGCCGCATGTGCAGGCCATAATGTATTTTTTCTTTATAGTTACGAAAACTAAGATTATTAATGAATTCGCTGCAATTCCGAATTTCATCTAGTTGTTTGAAAACAACGGCCAAAGCCTACCTTGACTAAACTTGACGAAAATAATTAAAGAATATATTTTTTACATATTCCCCCTCCAGAGCATTTTCACCTCTTCATTTTCAATTTGTACCATCTCCTATTTTAGGGATTAATTTAGTTATATAAAAGTAGCCAATTTTTTTTAAATATTTTTTTCCTGTTTTTATTCTATATAATAAAATTGTAAGTTTTTCTGCAATCTCAAATGGTTCAATTCTCAGTTCATCAAATTTCTTTCTATTTAACATATTCCCTTTTTGTATTTTTTATTACATATTTTTCACTTGATCTCCTGGCTTGAAATTGTGGTTTATTCTATTTGTATCAAATCTCTTTTTGTTATATTCATGTGCTTTTCTCGTTCTTGAAATGGCTAATTCCTTATCCGTTATCTAGTTCTCTCTATTGTTTGTTTTCATTTCTTTAGGTATTTAATATACTTGTATCGGTACGATTTAATAAATACATAGGCGTAAAGCCTGTCACTGTGTGCTCTTTTATATTATATTTATCTGTGCATTCTCTAGCAATTGTTGTCCATGCTATTTTCTGCTCCGTTTCATTTATTTTACATCCTAAGTTTGTTCACTAATGTTTGATTTAATCTTTCATTTCAGACTTCAATTTTCGCATTGAACTATAAACTAGAATACAAAGAAATACAAATATGAATGACTTCAAATATAAAACCAGAAAACAAAAGATGTATAAAAACTAATGGAATTTAAAATGGCGTCTTCCTGATTCTTCACACTTTATTCTTAATGTTTGCGTGATTTGTTTAACATGTTTGCATCTATCTCAACACGACGAATCCCGGCTTCTTGCGTTTTGTTTGCGGTTGCATTCGAAATTAAATCGTCGTTCAAATCTCTCATCACATCTCATCTACCTACTAGTGGTAGATGCCGTTTTTCACCTTCTACATCTACCGCAACGTCGGCGGCATGCGTGAGAAGTGTTAATTTCGTCACCTTTTATAGCCGTTTTGTAGTTTGTTTGATCAGAATCTGATAGGAAGTGGCAAGTTGTAGTCGTGAGCCTGCCTGCACCTGCGACGCGAACCACGCCGGGAACAGGACAGGTAGAGATGATGCATGCGCTCTGCACGGTAGACGTTTCGGCACCCGCGCGAACGATGCATTGAATGCCAAGCAAGCAAGGCAAGCCAGAGTATTCGGATGCTTCACACGTCTCTGTGATTGCGTCGTTTTTTTTTTCTTCCGATGGCCGCCCTGGTACATCTCGCCAACAGTCGGTGTGTGAGCGCGCGACGAGGATGCGGGACCACCCCTGTCGTGTTTCGTGTAGATTTACGCGTTTGATTTCATTCATGTGCTCGCAGTGGGCATTTTGAAGACATCCGCTTTCGGTGGCTTTCAGGTGGGCGCATCGGGTTGACAAGAAGATGATGCGTCAATGGCAAACGTTTAAAAGATTTAAAAATTAAACGCTCCATAGGCGTTAGTTGTAGTAATCCTACTAACTTCCGAATTTGCAAACTTACTAATCTTTTAGCTTTGAAAATTTATTTTAAACTGTCGTCAAGCTGGATTTAGGAGCATTTTTAAAAAAAATTAATGTATATATTTTAGTGGCTTTTCTTTATAGTTACGAAAACTAAGATTATTAATGAATTCGCTGCAATTCCGAATTTCACAATTAACAGTACTTCATACTAAAAAGACTTATACCCGAAAAAGTTAATGAAAATAAATGATTTTATTTTCTTATGAAAAGTGGAAGATACTTTAACTTTACCAAAATTTTAGCAATTTTTTTTAGCATTTTACATTTTATAAATTATATTCTTACCTAAAATATAGAAACGATAATTCAGGTTTACAAAACGTTTCTTTGAAATTTACACAACCGCCTTCTCTCTATATTTCACGGCTTTCATCTAGTTGTTTCAAAACAACGGCCAAAGCCTACCTTGACCAAACATAACGAAAATAATTACAGAATATATTCCAAAGCCTACCTTGACTAAACTTAACGAAAATAATTAAAGAATATATTCCAAAGCCTACCTTGACCAAACTTAACGAAAATAATTAAAGAATATGTTCTTTACCCATCGACCATTGAGGTCTTTCCGACTGAATTTACAAATATATTTGTGTATAGGTTCTTTATCTTTGTCATTGTATGTCTTGTATTGTTGGAAGTTCTGTTCTGAATTGTTGGGTGTTGTGTTGTATGTTGTGTTGCAGAGTTAAATGTTGAGTTTGTTGTGTGTAGAGTTGAGGGTGTAGAGTTGTGTCGAATGTTTTTGTTTGAATATGTTGGGTGAGTGCGTTTATAATATGTGTGTAAGTGCGTGAATAATTCATACACACAGAGTTACCCGTCTCGAGGACTCGAACCTCGCTCTCCGGAGTGATACACCGTGGTGCCACCCACTAAGTTAACTAGGCGGGCATAGAAATATATAAACCATGTTTTTTTAAATAAATAAATTATCAAACCAAATAACGTACGTCAAATTTTGTTAAAAGACTGTGATTGTAACTGTTTAACTAATGATATAATGATAATTCGCTGCAATTCCGAATTTCATAATTAACAGTAGTTCATATTAAAAAGACTTATGCCCGAAAAAGTTAATGAAAATAAATGATTTTATTTTCTTATGAAAAGTGGAAGATACTTTAACTTTACCAAAATTTTAGCAATTTTTTTTAGCATTTTACATTTTATAAATTATATTCTTACCTAAAATATAGAAACGATAATTCAGGTTTACAAAACGTTTCTTTGAAATTTACACAACCTCCTTCTCTCTATATTTCACGGCTTTCATCTAGTTGTTTCAAAACAACGGCCAAAGCCTACCTTGACCAAACCAAACGAAAATAATTACAGAATATATTCCAAAGCCTACCTTGACTAAAGTTAACGAAAATAATTAAAGAATATATTCTTTACATCTTTCCCCTCCGGAGTGAAAATGCTCTTCATTTTCAATATGTACCATCATCTATTTTAGGGATTAATTTAGTTATATAAAAGTAGCCAGTTTTTTTTCAACCTATCAACCCTGGAGTTTTTTTTTTCCGCCATGATTACAATTTATTTGTGTATGTTTACAATTTGTGAGTTTGTTGTGTATTATAGAGTGTTGAATGTTGCATGTTGAATGTTTATGGGCTGAATGTTGGGTGTTAAATGTTTTTAATGTTGAATAATGCTGAATGTTGTAGTGTGTGAAGTGTGTAGTGGGTGAATTATTAACCCTCTTAGTACTGGCGAAAAGAACGTGCCTAAGCGAAGAATACCGGGCCGAATCGGCGAATTTGCAGAGGTTTGCGAAAATGCTCGTAA
>JAODAC010019945.1:1985-19504 GCA_027575185.1 Mimaenictus wilsoni | reverse complement strand
GACTAAACTTTCCAGAAGTGGTTTTCCTGTTATTTAATATGAATTTCTTAATCAGCATTTCACATTCGCGACAATATCGACGATCATGTATAATCGGTATATAATCTTAGAATCCTGGAGATGTTCCAGGCGATCCAATCAAGAATGAGAGGACCGGACCTTCCCCTTTTTAACAATTTGTCCCTACTTTATTCAATTCCTGAATAGATAAGGGGGGGGAGGGCGGGACCTATTCCACAAAAAGCCGTTTGAGGTATCGGGAATCTTAAGATTCTTGAAGTTTCAATAGATCGATCGGAACTGTATAAAGAGATACTTTTTGGCACCCCTACAAAACAAGACACAACCTACGACAAATTACATCCCGCTTTTCCCCTTTCTAAATCTGCTCGCATTCGCATTTTTTTAATTAGTAGCGGTCAACGCCACTAGCACTGTGACTAACTTTGGTCTGTTGTGCATGAATCAATACTATGAGCAAAAAACGGTTAACCCCGTTGAGTTTCCTGAACTTCTCGAAAATTCTCCCCCATCAACAGTATAAATAGTATCAATAGTGTCCATATGACTAATTACATTGAAATAGAATTGAATAGAGGTAGTCTATGCTTGAAAAATCAAAAAACTGTTGACGCGCTTGTTCTCTTGTTTATAAATACAAATTAAACCAAAATAGGTCATGATAGGTATATTAATTGGTAAACATGAAGCTACAAATTAGTTGGTTACACAGTATATAACCTCCATGAAATATTTATATTTACTTATAATTTTGGTCCTTGGGACCCTTTTGAAATTTGCTGTTGAACCTCACCCTCACCTGCTCTCACCCCTAAGGTCAGATTTCTAGAAATGAAGAGCCTTTGATCAGTATAAATTATTTTTTACTGTTTCTTTTGTGGGGGGACCCTTTAAATATCGTTCTATAGTACCCCGACCCCACGTTATTGTGTTGGGGATAATGATGAATACACAAATGTATATATTAGTGACCTCAACGTTTGAGACGTGAATATCATTTTTTGTAAGAGTAGCTCGGGCTCTAACATCCCATGGTGGACCCTCACGAGTTTGATAACGTTGCTCAAATTTGCGCCTTGGGGTACTCTCTCCTTTGGGTTACATAGCAATTTCGGCCCACAATCAGTAAAAAGCTTCTGTGGGTCAGTATCTGTCCCACGTGTCTTAAGTTCGCCGTCAGTGATCTATATGTTACCTTCCTCCAGTTTGAGGAGACGCCGTTGATCCAAGGAGGACTCACCTTCTGTTTTTCGCGGTCCTAGTGAGTCCACTTAAGACCTCACTTTGGGAATCAATGGTAGAAACGATTGGCCTGAGTGTTCAACAATTAGTATTGAATATTTTATTCGAAAAGACCGCAGAAAACTGACATTAAATCAAGACTGTTGAGAATATGTATTATAATTGTAAATATTGGAAAACAAATATTTGGTGTTTAAATATCCATATTACCCATGGCAACGTTACTATTTAGGATAGGCAACTTCTTGAACGTAGCAATCGCTGTTAGCTTCATTTGGCAATTTTAATACCACAACTCTATGCAACCAACGGTACATCTATTTTTGACACAACATCAATAACCTTCCTCTATCCAATCGGAACTTATTTTGATTGCAACAGTGGCTACCCGATAAAAGCGTAGAGCAACCTATATTATTTACAACTTTGAATGCCTTACAGACAATAGACATGGGTACATGAAAATCTCACTCCAGACTTTGCTTCTATAACGTGCCGATCCTCGGCAAACTCCGCCCAAGGATGGAATATTCAATAATGTCCAACATGGGTGATAACAACAAAGGAAACCAGGACTACTGTGTGAGTATACCTTCAAATCAATCAATTAAATAATTATTTCATTAAAACTGCATATTTTATGTACAGGGTATTGAATCCCTGGACCTGGATTTCATCTACAACGACTCTGACACAATGGCGAACGAAATATCGGAGTTGTACAGCTATACAGAACACCCAGAGCTGCAGCTGAATGTGAAAGCCTTCGAAGATCAAATGGAGCAGTATGGCTTACAACCAATGTGGCAGAAACTATCCGAGAATCAGCAATCTAGTATTGTTATGAAGTTGCTTGATCAGTTGGAGGTTAGCAGTAAACCGATGAGAATGCGAGCAGCTAGGTGTTTGCTGTATATTGCACAGGGATGTTGGGCTGAAATGCAGAGTGATGCCGAACAACAGCAGTGGTCGAGGAGCAACTGCATCCTACTGTACAATCAGGGTGTGTTTAGTGCGTTCACTGAGTTGCTGAATATTGAAATTGAGTAAGTTTAACCCTATATTTTTACTAGAAAACAGTAGAATGTTCTAAGATAATTTTTGATAATTTTCAAAAGAAAATTGGAGAGAAAAAGTCTCTCTGTGGTGTTACAAAAAGGGAAAACAAAAATAATGCTATCCACAATAGTGATGTCACAAACGTGTTGGAATCGACAAGTATCGATATTTTAAATTCAATACTTATCGATATTTCAAGTAGCGATAAGAATCGGTAAGAATTACTTTAATATAAGATTAAAGTAATTCTTGCCAATAGACTATTTCTTCGCAATCTACTCATACATAAGAATAAGTCACATTACATTCAACAAACACATCTGAAGATTTCAAGTTCTTTTTCACTGAAATGAATAAATTATTTTAATCATGCCAACAATTAATGAATACTTTGGAAAAGTGTAAATGTCGTCAAGGTTACGTTATTTTACTGTTAATGCCATTAGTATCATTACTTTCAAGTTTGCCTTAATTTTTATAACTGGTACTAGGACAAAAATCGCAAATATATCTCGATATATTGAAGATTTAATATCGATGGTATACAGAATGTTGATAATTTTTGACATGCGAACTCGAAGAGTCGCCTAGAGACTCGCATTGAATGGCTCTATTTGCTATTTAAGGAATTTCATACGTTCAAATGTTCAAATGGTAACGAAATGCTTAAAGGTACTAAAATATTGACATTTTTGACAAATATTCATAGGGAACTTAATAATTTCACCTTTCCTAGTACTCAATAATACATGTTAACGATACTTTATAGTTTGAAAACATTGATATTTTCAGGAATAACGCTGCAGCTCACGTGGCAATGCGGAAACTAGCCGTCTCCTTGGCAGATTCGCAAGACTTACGAGTCATTCTAAGCGTTCTATACATGATTACGGAAATAATGCGCAATGAGAAGAATATGGGCGAAGCTTCTCCGTACACCGAACAGGTTGAATCGTTCTGCCTGGAAATTGGAGATTCCAGCGATGAATTACTCGTTATTAAACTATTGGGTAAGACAGTTTTGAATCAGATATAATCTAATTATACCTAGCAACGTATAGTCTCTGCCACGAATGTAATGTCCTTTTATGAAAACATTGGGCAAAGGTTAGAAATATTCTTACAATTTTAAATTACTTAAAGCAACATATTGATGCCTATAATCTTCTTGTTAGGAATGGTAACAAGATTTTGTGGAGGAGCCGCGCCTCATTTCCCAATGAAAAAAGTGCTCCTACTTTTGTGGAAACTCATCCTAGTGTCTCTTGGAGGGATGGATGTGCTTAAAGAAGCGAAGATGGAGAAACGCACCGGACACGATCTTCCACCACAGGATGAAGACACCATGGATATCGCACGTACAATGCGAGCTTCCTCGCCACCTGTAAGCGCTACAGACTTGCTCGAAACTCAGAATGTAAAGAGAAACAACCGTCCTTTTCGCAGGGTAAATATATTTTAGACAAAACTGTGCCATATGTATTAATCTTGAATTTAGTCTTTAATGAAGCAAAGCTCGCTCGACGATCATGACACCCTCGGCATGGAATTAGAAGCCGAAATGGGCAACGACGATGATATCAGCGCATACGAGGAGCGTCGACTAGCGTACGAAGAAGCGAGTGGCATTAATGGCTTCAATAATTCCGCAAATCGAGTGAGTACGCCTCCACCATTGGCAGTGCCCGAAAATCGTGGTTTGCCGTGGAAACCAAAGGTGCGTCAGAAAGATATCGATGCGTTTTTGGAGACGGCGAGGAAGAAGTTTGTTGGGTATTCTTTGCCTGGCGACCGAGAGAGTCTGGCTGGCCTGCCGAAACCTATCGCCGACGGTGTTAATACTTTGAAGGAGCATATGTACGTGTCGCTCAGCGAGCTGCAGATTATAAGAGAGGAGGAGATTGCGAGGAATCCTCTCTCGACGAAAGACTATGAGATTGAAGCGACCCCCACGGAGGCGTTGTATCAGGCTATGCTGCCGAATTTACCGCAGTATATGATTGCATTGCTGAAGATTCTTCTGGCTGCAGCACCGACAAGTAAAGCCAAAACGGATTCGATTAATATTATGGCTGATGTTTTGCCTGAAGAAATGCCGTAAGTTTCAGTCTTATTTCATATTAGGACATATCAGCCTTTTTTTGGTAAACTTTTAAAGTATACCTGTAACTCTTAAATCTTGAGGGAGAGAGGGATGCTAAGAATTCTCGGACAATATAGATGTATTTTCCTATAGGATGACAGTTTTACAGTCGATGAAATTAGGCATTGATGTAAATCGCCACAAAGAAATCATCGTCAAGGCGGTTTCCGGTATCCTGCTACTACTCCTGAAGCATTTTAAACTCAATCACATATATCAGTTTGAGTTTATGTCACAGCATCTGGTGTTTGCCAATTGTATACCATTGGTGTTAAAGTTCTTCAATCAAAATATTATGGCGTATGTTGGGGCTAAAAATATGTAAGTATACTTTTAAAATTTTATTTTTAAAAATAGGCTCTCGCGATGTGGAGCACTGTTCTTGTCATATCAGTGCAATTAAGCAATGTCGGACGTAATTCTCGAATATTGGTAAAAAAACGGTGGAAGATTGGGCGACTAGTTGAATCCACCACAATAAGTATGTTTTGATGTACTCAAATGTTACCGCAAAAAAGTATGCTGAAACGCACCGAAAGAGAACGCTAGCTGTAACGGTTCGGGAGTTAACACAGTTTTCTGAAAATTTGGGTGGGGAATGTTCACTAAAAATATAAGAGAAAAGCGAGTTTACATGTGCTCAAACGGTTCATTTTCGCTAAAAAGTGCGTTTAAACATATCGAATTTAAACATGTATTCCTCCAATTAGGATTCCAATTTTGGATTTCCCCTCATGTGTGATTGGGGATCAGCCTGAACTCACAGCTGAAAGTTTGGAAATTGGAGATGCTGCGCCATATTCCTGGAGGAATGTATTCTCATGTATTAATTTGCTTCGCATTTTAAATAAATTGACGAAATGGAAGCATTCTCGAATTATGGTAAGTTCTCTCCCCTTTTCGGTGATAATTTCTCAGACTTAAATTTATCACACAACTTTCTGACTGACTTGATCGTAATACGACTTAACACAATTACAGATGCTTGTTGTATTTAAATCAGCACCGATTTTAAAACGTACCCTCAAAGTACGTCATGCCATGACCCAACTCTACGTTCTCAAACTACTCAAAATGCAGACGAAATACTTGGGAAGACAATGGCGCAAATCGAACATGAAAACCATCAGCGCCATCTATGCGAAAGTGCGACATAGGCTTAACGATGATTGGGCATTTGGCAATGGTAGGTTGAACAAACTATGCGTATTAAGAAAATTGGCATAGATATGTCCTTATTATTAAATATGTATTAATGTTTAGATTTGGACGCAAGACCATGGGATTTTCAGGCAGAGGAATGTGCTCTGAGATCGTCAGTCGACCGCTTTAACAACCGTCGCTACACGAACAAAATAAAAGACGGTGAATTTGATCCAGTGGACAATTGCCTCAGTTCAGTATTGGGCAATCGTCATGAGTTATCCGAGAGTTTTAAAAAGCATTATGCGCAATGGCTCGAGCAAGAAGTCTACACGGTTACCATTGAATGGGAGAAGCTGTTAATCAACAATGTGTAGATGATGATGAACATTTAACTTATTTCAATATTAAGTAATTGTAACCAAATGCTGCATTATATTGGAAATAACTAAACTTAAAATAAAAGCAATTATTCCAAATATTTTTGCCTTATCGTTTATCGACGTACTATTTTTGCAAATTCATTTACTCGAATTTTCCTTTTTCATGTTTTTTTTTACTAACAGTGATAAAAAATTGTAATGACATTTATGGCCTGTTCCAATTTTACAAGGTTATTAGTTGATTTGTGACCAACTTGGTAAACAATTAAAGTTTCGCCCATCATTACTAATGTCAATTTAAAGCATTTCTTTAAGGTTTTCTGTATTCTATCTATTGTAAATATATTGTTGTAGTGTATTTTATTTAATATTATTAATTGGTGATATCCCATTTCTGATTTGAACATTTTTATTTTGGCCTCAAAGTACTCACAGAAACAGATGCTACTACATAAGTAATTATTTGTTTGGGGGAGCCCCATTTATGCGATATTTTGCCTCCCCCCACCCCTTGAAATATTAAGGACACTTTTTCTCAGATTTTGCTCATGTAGTCGTATTCCCCAAAAGTTGGCGGTCAGACCAAAATAGAAATGCTTAAATTTTGAATTATAGATTTATGTCCGGGTTAAACCCGAAATTAGGCATTGTCCGACGTGGTAATTTTGGACCTATTTTAATATGTCTCCAAGATTATAGTTTAGTCTGTGGGCCGTTGATTGCGGAATGATGATGCAATTGTTTAGGAATGACGAATAGTTTATTTATCACACAAGTAAGAAAAATAGTTCACAATGGAACGACGAAGGGAACAGCGATGTTGCGCGTTCGGTAGCAGAATACTAAGTCCCCGAGGTAAAGAAATATAAAGACCTCGATGGTGCATCAAAGAAAGAGCGGTAATATAAGTAAGACAGAGAAAGAGCGCTAGGGTCGAAGAGAAGATATACCTGCGCTTGGAATGCATGCAAAGAGTGGAAACAGACGTGTAGGTTTGGAAGATTTGGAGAGTTGAAATTGCGAGAAGACAGTGGAAAAAACTTTGAAGAAATATACAATCTAATACATGCTAATGTGTGGTCTGGACCGCCACAAATCTACGATTGGTATCACCACTAGACGAGCCACATATGTGCTTAGTTGTTAGAGAGAGGGCACAATAGGGTCTATCCGAACGGGCTCTGAGGACGGGACACAATCCATCAGTCGGTGTAGGAGGAAGAAGATGCTGCGAAGGAAATGTTTGTGCCGCGAGAAGAAGGGATGTTTGTGGGCGATAACTAGTTGTTATCATCTTCTACATCTTCTTCCCGACTTCCGATTCAACCCAGACATCAGATTGTTGTCGACTTGTAATCGTTTGATATTTTTGGACGTTCAATGACTGAATGTGGATCCAGAGTGTTCATCGCGGTACAAAAAACAGCTACCAACTCTGTACACGTCAGCCTTAATTTTACAACAGGGTATTTACAACGTTTTTGACCCAGCGCAGTAACCACGCTTCGAAAAAGACCTGTCGATATTGGTTCGCGACATTTATTATCTATTTTACTATGTTAAAAACTGGTTGACATAGTTCTAATAGCTTTTTATCGAAGTAATTTACTGTAGTCGGAGTTTCGACCATTGTTAAAATGCATATCAACGTCTCAATATACGTCCTTAGACAAGTACGAATACTACCGCATAATTTAAATATATTTAATCAAAACTTAAATGTTAATTATATACAATTTTAGTGTCTCTTGGGATTCGTTGGTATTCTTGATGGATTAAATACCGGTTTGATATTTGCGTTTACATCAATATTCTTCCCTCAAATAAAACAGGAAGATTCATTCCTTCTAAACACATCGATAGAATCATGGTTAGGTAAAATAAAACTACAAACAAAATATAATGGTGCAAGTTTTAATTTAATAATATTTATTTAGCGTCAGCTCCCGTAGTTCTGCTGGCTGTATCATCTTTAATATGTGGATTCATAATGGAGAAAATTGGACGTAAATTAACTTTGTTACTAGCAGAAATTTTAGCATTAATATGTTGGATAGTTATTTACGTCGGAAGAAACTATACAACAATATTAATTGCAAGATTTCTTTGTGGTATACATATGGCAATACAATATACAGTAGTAATCACTTTCATAGGGGAAATATCACAACCACAGTATAGGACAATTTTCCTCTCCTCCCTTTGTGTTGGCACGACATTTGGAACATTCTTGTGTCAATATGTCGGTGTTTATTTAAATTGGAAGCTAATTTCTCTTATATTTTCCGTTTTTCCTCTTTGTAACATTATTATCTCTATATACTTGAGGGAATCTTATGTAACATTGTTGGATCGAGATAAAATGGAAAAAGCTCGTTATCTTTTCGAATGGTACCAAGGAAATACGCAGGAGGCAAAACATGTTTTCGACAGAATAATCAACGATAAGAAGCAACGAAAGCGACAGACTTTAAACGATACAGTGAAACTGTGTTTGAGTAAAAGTTTTCTAATCCCATTCAGTATCACAACAGTTATATATCTCACAAATGAGGTAACCGCAACTCAAGCTGTGATTTTTTATACTTCGCAAATTATTGGCATGATCAACAATGATGAGGTTTTTCAATTTTATGCCACGTTGGCATTAAACCTACTAAGGATACTAGCATCGATTCTCGGACTGTTTTTGGTTAAAATTTCAACGCTTCGCTTTATATTGTTATCCACTGGATATTGTCTTGGATTATCACTACTTTTGTTGGCTGTATTTATGTATTTATCAGAGACTTATGTTAATAATTCAATATTTCCGATTTTGTCTTTAATCACATTGGTAATGAATACTGTATTGTACTATCTGGGATTAGGTCCATTACCAAGCGTTGTATGCGGAGAAATGTTCCCGGTAGCAACGAGATCGATTGGTGGATCTGTATGCTCAGCAATATCGTTTGTATTTCTTTTTATCGTTGTTAAGTTCATTCCTGTATTGTTAACAAATATTGGGCCATATTGGACATTTGGTATCTTTGGTATTTGCACACTTGTTGGGATTAGCATTTCGCATTTACTGTTACCAACCACCAAAAATAAAACATTATTGGAGATAAATATGATGTATAATAATCAACCACAAGTTGAGCAATAAAATGTGTACGTCCGAAATGAACCCTTAGTTCACATCATAATGTTTCTTTACAACCGTCTATAACTTGTGTACTACTAATTTTCCACCGATATTATTATTAGCATAGTAGTAAAATAGAAATATAATAAATTGACTAACTATTTTAATTTTAAAATCAGAGCTTGTGGCAACAGGTGAGAATGATTAATATTACCACTCCAAAACATCCCAGGTCCAGTGATGAATGGCACAATCAAACCTGATATTCCTTCAAACCTGCCTCCTTTCCTCCCTGTGTTCCATCGTAGTTCAGGTACTCTTGGGGTTATTAGCAAAGATCGAGCGCCCTAGCGAAGATTATTTCCAGTCAAGGATGTCCATCTGAAATAAGGAAGCTTCAAGAATAGAAATATGGTGAATGAGTTCCTCCTGATTGTGCCCATTGCAGTCTCGCAAATATTATCCAAACTATCATTTATCAAAAACGACAATATATCAATATGTTCCTTCTCAGGTTGCTTTCGCAATTTCAATATCACAATAAAAGCGATGCTGGTGAAAGTGTCTTGAAAATGCCCCAATATTAAAAATCAAATATCGGTGTGAGAAATTTCCTTTTCTATTGCCAAGCCTGGTCACCAACAATGAAGGGAATATCTCCAGTATATTTTTCAAGAAAGTGATACTCGTATCCTTTATCAATCAGAGTCAGGCCTTTCAAAATATGTTCGATCAGTTCTTGGGTAACGACCAGTGTATGTGTTGGTAAATTTAATAATACCACGTTTTAAATTCTTCATGAAACTTTCGAATGTCACAAATATTAAGTTTCGATTAATGAATACCAAACCGTGACCAATGAATGGCCAAAATGCTGGCTACGTTATTTTCTTTAAGATATCCATAATACACGAATGGTAAGTGTATGTACGAGAAAAGGCAGACTAGAATTGTCACTGATACAAAAAGTAACATTATGTGCCAGTTTTCTTAAAAGTATGCTTGAACTATTAAATGAACGCACTAATATAAGATTAAATATTTTAAAAATCAGAGATGTGCTTACTTATTCAGGGAAACAAAGAAAGACTTGATCTGGATATTTTAAAGTATTCAATATTCTTTCTTCAAAACGATGATAATTTCTTGACTACTGAAAAAATATGTCAGTGTGCATTCTGTCCACAAATCTATTTCGTTTTATAACTCCGTTTTAAGATAAATTATTCCATGCTGAGTTTTTACGTACAACGTAAAACAAATATTCATACAACTAATTTTTAAATTAAATTCTTAATATGATTAAGCATTTAATTTAAAAATAAAGCGCTGATTGTCGTAAATGAAACTTAAAAAAATATCTACAAAATTGCAATCTCATTTTGCAAATGATAATTTGTTGCGCAATTGGATTTCAATTATATCAGCATATAATTTAATTTCACAGTTTATTTTATTTCTGTGATAGGGCGAGGTGGGTTTTGATTCTAGAAAGGAGAATTTTTAAGGAGTACATTTCATGAAAAAAATAGTACAAAAATCTTTAAAAGAGTAGTTTGTCACATTATCACTTTAATTACCTTTAGTTATGAAATCTCAAAGATAATTTCTATGCGTCCGCTAAGTTCAGGAAAATGAAAACAATTTGGCCGATTTGACCGTACGCATGTTGTTTGGGTTCTCACAGCTACAACAAAAACCAAATACCCGAGTTTCTGTGAATTTTTCATATTCTTCCTCTACCGCTTTATTTACAACGTTTCATATTACGAAGAACGAATATTTACATTTTACCTTTTATATCCAACCCGTTAATTGCGTTATAGAATCATTTGTTTGAATAAGAATTCGATTCTACGTTCTGAACTTCCAGAAAGAATCAACTAATAAATAATAACTTCGTAATCTCCAAGATACGAGAACTTTGTATAAATATAGTTAGGATATTCAATTAAATGCATTATCGAAAAAAATATGAAGAGGAAGAATTTATTTCTTGCAACACTATCAAAGGAAACACATTTATATAATAATCGTGTTATGTTTAATGCGAATTAATGCAGTGGTACAAGTACAGAACAAACACGAAATTAAAGCCTCGATACAGTATAAAAGCCGCCCCGAAAATTGTCGCCCACCCACGAATAAATTAGTAAAAACAGTCAGTCAAATAAAAAACGAAACATAAAGCTATAAAACTTACCTTATTCAAAACTTAAAAGCATGTCAGATTTGGAATGACTAGAAAATAAATACATGCAAATACACAATCATCAAGCAGCCATTATTGGCTGTTTTCGACCGGTCTGCCGGTTATTGTTCTATCCACGAGGTGATCATCGCATTCTGCGTCTTCACCTTGATGTTGAACTGTTTCAGAGTGGCGTCCAACGCCGCCTGATTCCCGCTGAAGTACGCCGAGACAGCGTTGTGGAATAGCAGAAGCTGCTTGTGCATCACCTTGATGCGATTTTCGTCGAGGAACTTGAGCTTGACGGCCACCTCGGCGCGCAGCTTCATAAAGTGCTGTCGATGACGCTCGTAGCCCGCCTGCGCGTCCTCCAGGTCGACGCCGGCGCCTCCAGCACCAGTCCCATCGGTGCCTCCACCGCCACGCCCCGTCATCGTCTCCAAATCGGACCTGTAGGCGTCGTACTCGATTCGGGCTGCCTCGTACTGTTTGACACTCTGCATGGTGTCCTCCATTGTCTTGTTGCACAACGTGCTCACCGACGATGTGAAGAAGTTAAGTGCACCAAGCAATGTCTCGCCGTTCTTGGTGAGATTCCTCTGGGTCTCCGAGTTGTACATGAACTCTTCTTGCAGCTCCGGGGATTTTTGTGCGAGTTCTGAGAAAGCTTCACCTAAGGCATGCTGAAATTTAAACATTTTGTCAGAAATCGATATTTTCAAAAGTGAGTATGAAGAAGATTAGATTATAGTTTCTATTTGAGAATATGTGTGATTAATTTATTTAAATAAATACATATTTAAAATAAAAAAAAGTCGATTTAACACATCTAAACACATTCTTTCTCATATATTTTATCGAATATTTGCCAAAAGTTCAGAAATTGAATGTTAATTCCTGAACAGTTGCAGCTATTGATCTCTCCATGTTCTTAAACGCGAAAATAAGTCCATTTAGCACATCTAAACACGTGTTTTCATAAACTGTAGCGAATATTTGTCAAACGTTCAAAAATCGCATATTAATTCTTGAACCATTGCAGCTATCGTTCTTTCGAAGTGCTTACACACATTTTCAAGAAAATAAGTCGTTTTAGCACATCTAAACATGTTTGTCTCGTATAGTTAAAGAATATTTGCCAAAAGTTCAGAAATCGCGTTTTAATTCCTGTACCATTGCAGCTACCGATCTCTCGAAGTGCTTACACGCATTTTCAAGAAAATAAGTCGTTTTAGCACATCTAAATATGTTTGACTCGTATAGTTTAACGAATATTTGACAAAAGTTTAGAAATCACATTTTAATTCCTGAATTGTTGCAGCGGTGTCTCTATGTGCTTAAACGCATTTTTTCATGAAAATAAGTCAATTTATTCTAAATAGACTTTAAAAATCCGAAAATTTTCAATTTTCCTTGTTCCCCTTAAAAGCAAGGAAAAGGAGATCAACACAATTGTCAACGTACAATTGTTGAGCTCGTTTGCTCAGCTCAAACATAAAAGTATATTTATGGAAATTTACTAGCTTACATTAACCTATTTGAATCATTCAATTTTAAATTATTTTAGAACGCTTAACCCACAAAACATGCATAACCATAAAAAACAAGGATAAATTTATTAAACTTAAAGGCTAATAAAGTTTTTACGGTGAATGTTTTAAGGAAGTCATAACCAAAAAATGACCAACTTCGACTCACCTGAGTTTGGACAACATTATAAAAGTGATTTGTAAGTGCTCTGGCAAGTCGCAATATATTTGCGTACTTCTTCTGAGTATCTCGTAAACACTCTATCTGAGTCTCCAGCTCGGTATCGACTGTCCTCGATGATTTCCCTAACTTTTCAAACATTAGCTGCTTGGTGCATTTGTACGCCGATATAGACCAGTTCTTGAGCAATTCTATCCTAGACTGGCTCCTGTAGATCGTCGACGGCTCCTGCCCACCCTGACCATTCGCAGCAGCCATAATCGCCGGCGAGCTCGTACTATTGGGTATAGTCCCCAATTTAGACGCATTCTGCGTGGTGGTGTCATGCGAATTCCTGGTGTTATTCGTCTCTGGCGCATCGGAGGCCTCCTTGAGCATTTCGTGAATCGATGTTCGTTCAGACGTGCTGGATTTGATCCCACTCATGATTCTCAAACAATCCTATAATTCACTACGTTGATCGGACACTGAAAATGCCTTACAATTAGTTGAAATATCAATATGTGGATATTTAGACCACAAACTAAGTAATTACACATTAAGCTAATCATGCAATAGTATATCATGTTGAGTAATTACCTGTGTTAATAGAGTTAATGTGTTTATTGTTGTTCGAATAGTAAGCGTATGTGGTTTCAACTTAAGTGCTGCCCATGCAGGATATTTCTAACGTCACTGGTTTGCAAGCCGTCCACGATTTTCATGTGGGATGACGTTTGGTGCAGTCTGGACGCGATCCAACGACGAAATTGGCAAAAGCCGGATGGAAATGTCGAGCATCAAGCGGCGTCGAGGTTCGCCGCTTCTTAGTTGCTGCCGTTTGTGTTTGTGACAAAGTGGAGAAAAAAGTGACAGTGACAGGTGTCACATTTATTGTTAGAAATCCGAAAATTACCAGATCTATACTTGAATGTCCCTAAACAAGTGTAAGAAAAGTTGCATATAGTCACGTAGCAAAGTTTTATAAAATGTGGGATTATTTATGTGGTAATTTCTGATTCTTGTTGATTTTAGGAGAATTTATGGATTTTAGTCATATGCACTGACAAATAGCAATCCATGTAGCTAATAATTCATTTCACGTATTTCAATTTAATATTTTCCTTGGATGCGTAAGTAAGAATAGTTGCATATGATCAATAAACAAAGTGATTTTAAATATTGTTTAGTATATTGTATTTTACAGGGATCTAAAGTCAAGATTAAAATTATTTTATCAGAATTTATGAACTATATTTATTATTGATAATTGGTTATTGATACATGGACTGCTAATACCGACAATAATCCTCGGAAGTATTTGAAATTTACCGAAAGTTTCCGATTTATCGAACTTCGGAAGGGTACGTAAATTACCTAATGCTAGTGTACAACTCGCACACAATGCACATTGTTTAGCATTGCACAATGTATAACATTACATGCTCGTTGTACCATATACTATTGTCGACGAGAAAGGAGATGTTGATGCTTCAAATAAGACCAGCCACAATAAATTGCATATAAAAATGGCTGGAGGACCACTTAGGTCGCTAGCCAGGTCTATGGACCAAATACAATATTATTTAGATCGATGTCGATCTTAATCTCATTATTCCACTGAATATCAATGTATTAAGAATTATTATAAAGAACCTAAAATGTGGCCCTAAAAAGAAAAATTGCCAATTTTGAACTTCTCAGAATACTTCTCAGATGGCGGTTGCGTCAATGATATGTCAAAACGATATTAAAAATTTCGATATTGATACATCGATATTATGAAAAATGAAATTATCGATAAATATAGAAATTTTGAGACCGATGTACCGATATCTATCAATATAGATATGTTTTTGACATGTCTACATTGAACGAAAAAGAATTATGTAGCACATTTTGCACTGAATCGATTGATGTATGATATATCATGCTTGGGTTCTGGGAAGTAAGAATAAAAAGAAAATCACTACTCATTCAACACAATCCGTTTTCGGAAAACTCGATTTCTTGCACGTTATATTTCTCTATCACTACACTATCATTCGTTATAAATGGGTATGTCAAAACAAACAACATTTAATACATAATCTATTACGATGAGAATAAGAATTCTATATGTTGACTAAAAAATATTTTAGATGAAAGTATGAAACATTGTAGCAGAGTAAATGATGGGTTTTATTATTTAATAAGCACATTACTATAATTTTAAAGAGAATCAATTCATTTGCAATATCGTTTAAAATTGAAAGTTTTAATCCACTTCCTAAAACTCTATACGCTATTCTAAATTTGTTTTTGTTTACCCCTTGCCCTAAGATTTACTTCCGAGTGAGTTAGCAATAAGTGTAGACGCATATCGAGCCATTCGTAAAAATGACAGGCATCGCCCGTGCTTCGTGGCAGTCGCGGTTTGAAATTTCCACTAGCCTCGGTCAAGGCTCTATATACTTTTTGCACGTATTACAAACAGCTTGTTCTTGTGCCAATTCGCAGGAAATGAGCACTGGTATAGAGAACAATAACGGAACTTCCTTTCTCGGAAGTGATGATAGAAAAAATGCATGCAATTAGTAATATTTCGTCCAATCTTACAACGGATTGAAAGATCGACAATAAGTTCGAGCCGACTAAAACATGCGCTACAAGCCGTCACGCGCGCCCTCACAGCTTCCGAGGTTTATGAGTCATTTTTAATATTGCCTCGTATATAAGTGGGAGAGTTAATCAATCAGAGATATCCGCGAATCTACGTATATCGTGCGACGAACTGGGCTCGTTAAAGTAGGGCAAGCAGTTAAAAATATCTTTGTTTTAACTCCAATAAAGAAAGAAATCTTTTTTCTAAAATTAATTTCAAAATTGCATCTATTGGACTATAGATGCCACTAGCATCTTCTAAGACTAGACTCTATTTTTAGCCTATAAAGACCTATAACCAATGAAAACCTACGATTTTCAGCTCGAAACAATCTGTACACTGATTGGCCGACATTTAACCACTCCTGTCCGTCAGTTATCTCACTCGTCCGCAGTAAAATTTCGGGAGATAATAAACTTCCGAGAGAGATGGTACAAAGAGGTGTGTACTTGTACAGTACCACACGTGCTGCGCGCGCCGTTTAATAGACTCCACGGGGCGGTCCAGAGCTGGAAACATCGCATTACACACAGCTTCACCTCACGGTGGATCCTCAGTAATCGCCTGACGTTTGGCGGTGTGAGATCCTTCTGTGCGTGTCCGTGATATATCCAAAAATGCGACAATAATACGCGAAATTCCCTACGAACAAAAAACATTTGGAAAAATAACAATCGTGAATAAAAAGAACTATTCAAGTGAAAGTGTATTTTAATAATGTTGTGAATTAACAATTAATTCTTGATAACAATATTGGTGGTAATTCAAGTGTGAATGAACGGATTTTACTAATTTTTGGACAAAAGGTTGAAGAAATTGTGTTAAAAAATGGAAAATTCAGCGTATGTGCCTAACGCGAGTCATCTAAGTTCGCCGGCGTTGGTTGTCTTCTCGCAGGCGGCAAGCGGTCTGCAGGATGCCCTGCGTATTCAGCGGCCCTTCAATCCACAGGTGATTTTACTGCCTCCGGGGACCTGGGGACGTAATCGACGCTTTGTATTCAAAGCGGTTGGCCTCTTTTGTGGGGCTGTGCATGTTGTAAAACACACGCAAATTGCGCTTAATCGCAGCGATAAAAAACCGCCGCCGACACGCGATGAGATTAAATTTACATGAATGGATGAATGTGGCGGTGCGAATGCAAAACGACAACACGATTTGGCATTATGTACATGTGCTCGCTCTAGGTTTACATAATTTAAATTTCATAAAAATAAAATACGAGTATGGGAACAATGGATCGGTTGTTTGTCACTCATATTCATTTGTCACACTGCATACAACATATATATGTTGTATGCAGTGTTGGCATTTGGTTTAGGCACGTTTTGTGTGGTTTATTTTTTGTTTGACCTATTTAGCAATTATTAAGAAATGAAGGTATTCAATCTGACAATGAGAACAAAGTATCAAAGTGTGCAATACAAGACTATAATTAAAAGAACAATGTTTGTAAGTAATTTACATAAACGGTGGAAATGAAAAGTTAAGATAAACTTGTTAAAGTTACTTTCCTTACTGTCGAATTTACACTTTGGTATTTACCACTTTTGAATTTACCATCGATAGAAAAAAGTTAGAAAATATGTGAAAGAAAAAGAGCACAAAGGTTTGCAGTTTTGTTGAAATAAAATTTCTAGTTAAAAGCTGTTTAATAGCTGTTTAATAGGCAATCGATTAAACATAAATGCGACAATGCGATTTGGAGAAGATGAGAGAAACATTGATAATTACTATATTAGTCTGTAAGGGTGTAAAATGTAAGTAGACACTACATACCTCACTGCAATATATTCCGAATACGTCTCACTAATTATTTGCTTAAATATTTTATGATGACAAAATCATGTCAAGAGGGCGATCAGTTTTTATTA